>JAYJMH010031100.1:0-33463 GCA_036873815.1 Phacellophora camtschatica
TGGTAGGTTTCAATTGAAATTCATAGGTAATATTAAAATGAGCCTTGATAGCTGTGATGCTAGGATGATCATCAAATAAAGAAGTTGTGCCACTATTCAAAGTTGATTGACCAATGTTTAAGGTCTCAAGAATATTTATGAAGTAATTGTTTAATGTTTGCGCAACTGTTTGATTTTCTGACAAAATGTTATCATCTTCAATTAAAATTATCTTTTTCTCACTGATGCTTTTTTCATTGAAAACTGGCTTAATGGTTTTCCAGAAAGTTTTATTGTCTTGTATGGATCTGATATTAAAATTTCCAAAATAATATTTTTTGGTTTTTCTAATAAGTTTAACACATTTATTTCTGATTTTGTAGAAATTTTTTATTTTCTTGTGTCCTATGTTTGAAATATCTGTTTTTAGCTTTTGATCTTAGCATTATTAATTTTTTTACATCTCTGTTCATGAACGGAGCATGATTTGCTCTAACATTTTTCTGTATGAAGGGGGCATGCTTGTTTAAAATATTTGCAAAAATGCTATAGAACTTTCATAATTTGCCTGTGTAGTACCTGTGAGTTTTGATTGTAGGTCAGAATTAAAGTCATGCGGAGAAAAGTTTTTAGAATTTCTATAAGTGATTAGTTGTGGTTTATTTTTAAGGAATTCTGTTTTTAGTACAGTATGAGTGAGTTTATTGAAATCAGATAAGCCTGTTTCAATTGTACTTGTATTGATAAAGCCGTATTTTGTGTTGGTTAAAATTAGATCATAGCATTTTGGTGGATCACTTTTATAGCATGTTGGTTCATTAACTAAGTTGGGGTGGTATGGTATGACTTTAAAAGAAGGTATTTGCAACGTATATATATATTTGCAACGTATATACGTATATATATAAGGTATATATTCTGTTTAAGATTTGTATGGATGGCTCTTACCTGAGAGGATTTTCATCAAATGTATTTTTTGAAATATGACGTGGTGTAACTTTAACTTGAACTTGAACTTTTATTATTTTATAACTTTATATTTTCCCAAATCAAAGCGACGTTAGGCCAATCTGAATCCAACATAGCGTTCAATTGAATGCTTGATCTCATTGTTTTTTCCTTACCAACTTCAATGACATTCACACCTCGCGACATTCGATCGGGATATCAACAGTTTTAGATTTATAAAACAAAATGAATTGCAAGCTTCGTTGTTCAAGTTTTTGTGAAAATTATTGTTGCATATTAATTTAAATATCTTTGTTCATATTTGTTCATGGCGTTTTCTTTCATATCGGGAAAAGCATGGAAGTTGAAGAAACTTGTGAGACAATTTTTCATTGGAACTATGACGTCATAAACACTTATAGTGTCATACCGTAATAATTCGATTAGGCCCCCCTCTCGAGTGAGCCACCTCTCGAATATGCCCCCCTCTTAAAGGTTATTTTTTTAATAAGCCCCCTCTCGAATAAGCCCCCTTATTTTTTCAAAACAGAAATCGAATGATCCCCCCTCTGATATTCTGTTTGATTCAGTAAAAAATACAACACATTGATTATAAACTATCCAGAATTCTTTTTTTGTACGACCACACCTATGTTGAGTTTCGCATAAGATAATAATCTGCATCTTTTTTAGATAATACTGTCAGGAAAGCTGACTTTTGAATAAGCCCCCCTCTCGAATAAGCCCCCCTATCAAAGGTCAAATTGTGAATAAGTCCACCCCCGGGGGCTTAATCGAATTATTACAATATATCTAGAAATTAAAAATAAACAAGGAACTAAATAATTTATATATAGTTAGAAAGGTCTTGAAGAGCCGAGCTCAAATATGCACTTTGCGTTTTTATTGGTGTTCTAGGACAGTAATTAAAGGCTAATTTGCAAACTCTCACATGAGCACCTTCCAAATATGGGTAATAATGTGGTCACGTGATAATATAAAACGGAAGAAAATTAACATCATCTAGGAAATTTATTTGTAGTTTCGCTAACGCATTAGGTTGCTTGGTAGGGGGGATGCTGCGCAGCGCTAATAAATCATAGTGATGTAAAGGTTTGAATTTTTAAAGGACTTTGACTTAAATTTTAGATCTTTGTTTTGCTACGGTACAAAACGTGTGTAGAAATGCAAAAAAATTTAACATTATTTACACAACCGAGTTCTGTGATCAAAAGTACAATTTCTCAGAAGGTTGATCAATTCCCATAAATAATGTCACTTCTAACTGGAAAATGTAGATTGAGATTTGTTACTGGATCTTCAATTTTACTATTTATGTGAGTTATTAGAAGTTGTCAAATTTCACAAGGTCATGTTTTGTTGTTTATGCCAGAGACCAGGGATTTCTTATACCATTTTGGGATTGCGTTCAAACACTCTTGATCCTGTTGCATGTTTTGACAATGTCAGCAAAGTCAAGCCAATTTCCAAGGACCTGTTCTTTTCAGTTATGTTAGCTATTTTCCGCCCGTATTTATTGACTTAATTTTTAGAAATATCCTCATGTTATGAAATTTCCTAAGTTCTGAAGTGGATAGAACATTTTTTTTGCATTTACACCCTGATAATATGACGTTTTATGCAGTTTATAATTGTTGTATGCAGCCTTTCCAGGGGTGAAATGTTTATTTTGTGATCAATTATTTGTAGTACAGTAAACACTCGTATACCTTATGTTTTGACGGTGAGCCTAACAAAGGTTCTTAATTTTGGGGAATATAAAATTTCAAAATGCTCAAAAGAAGGGGTCAACTTACTCGCAGAAACTACATTGCTTTAGCTCCCATTGACTTTCAAAACCCTCTTTTCTAATTTCTGCAAAATTGCAACATTTTTCAGAAATTTGTGGTGAAAATTTCAGGGTAAAAGTTCTTAAAAGTTGTGGTTTTTATATGCGTGTTTTAACTATAATCTAGATAATGTTTGCATAAAACTGTCAACGTGCATTACATCATGCTGAAAATGAAACATTTTGATTATTTTTTCGATAGGAAGTTATATGAAATTGATTTTAAAATGCTTATCAACGACCGCACTAACCACTGGGCCCCCTGGCCCACAATCTTTTGAGGCTTTATAAAAATATCACTTTGTATATAAAAAGAAAATTCAAAAACCAGCGTGACATCTTAAAATTAACAGAGACACAAGAGTCTTGGTTACTGTTAAAACGCCGATGGCCTTATTTATAAAGCACATTGGTACGTTTTGGCTACTGTTTTAATATATGATTAAGTTTATAGACAAGTTTATCAAAGAGCTTTAACCCTAGAAAGCAGCACCTTTCACAGGATCCTATACAATACGATTTACTATACATCAACTGTCTATTAAAAGTATACAGTATATTACATATGTTATGTATAAAATGGAATACATAAATATGTTTTATTTTGTTATGAATTAAAAAAATTATTTTTCTGCTGACGTTAAAAGGAAAGTTAATTTTATAAACTGCCGTTATTTTAGTAACATTAACGCATGATGACGTAATCATTGGGTTTTGGTATTAGCAAAATTGTAAGTTATAAAATAACAGCTTGTTTGATAGAGTGATTAGAGAAATATTTAGAAATTGAAAAGAATTAGGCCAAGTATAGAGCCTTGGGATACACTTGACTGTATGCTCTAAGCTTTAGGTATTATTAATACTTTGGGTAATAAATGAAGACTACATAGTTTATCTGACCTCATTAGTTTAGCAATCAGCAGATCGCGGGTGTATGCAAGTAATCGTGGGGGTAGACTGTATGTCGTCTCCAAGACGCATGCGTTCTTCAAAGTATGCAATTAAATGCCTTGGATAAAGTTTTTATCAATATGTATCGTTCTTGTTCTTGGCGAGAGAGATAGGGTTACTTCAATATTTTATGCTACTAGCATGTTCATCTATAAGGATGGGTCGGTCATTTTGCCAAAAATCTCTCAAGCTTTGTTTGCTTTTGAACAGAAGAACATGATTTTCCTTTGAAAGTGGACCAGTTTTTGAAGAAAAGAACGGAACAGAGAACATCAATGGTGAGGTACTTTCAACATTTTTGTTACGAACCCTTGAAAATTCTTTATTAAACTGCTTTCCTTCCACTGGTATGAGGAATACTTCTCTATGAGCAGCTATAAGATTTTAATTGTACAATATCAAATGACGCTGGTCATGCTTTTAATTGAAAAGGACATTTTTTGGTTTGTCCCCAAGTTGTAATTGACTCAGATTCCCTCAGCTCTACTCTCTACTGGTTGGTTTTATGCTTTTAATTTTTTACAATGTTTGCAAAGTGGTCGTTGAAAAATATCTGTCAATTGGTGTTAAGGTTACCTTGGATTTCAGAGCCTAACTATTTTCAGGTCATCTGTCACAATCTCGTTTCCAACTGGAAATCTACTGTTACTGCAGGTTAAGAATATTTTCTTGATTGAAATGGCTTCACAAAATTCCGGAAATTGGTACATTATATAGAGTGTGCTTAAATGGGGGAGGGGTTAATATATTTTGATGTCAAATGCCAAGACTCTGCATGTAGTTATTTTCTTTGAAGTTATTTGTTTTGTTGTTTAAATTGTTCAGCATGGCAGCACAGACCAGGCTTCACAGGCCTATATACAACTGTATTAAGAATAGTATGTTTATTCTCTTCTTTTGGGATAGTATTGCTTGACTTGATATACAATTACATATATTGCCTTCGTACGCAAATAGATATGTTTGAAAGTGTTTATTGGCATCAGATCTTTTTTTACCTCATTAGTAAGTACTTGTATCAAATGTTGTTATTATTCAGATTAATTTCATTATTTTACAACCTCGTTTCTAGGAATATTTGTAAAAATTGAAAAAAAGGGAAACACCCCTGGTGCATAATTTGATTTATGAATTTTTGTTTTTGTTTTTGAATCTCCAGAGGATTGATTGAACTTTGACGCAAAATCGTTTGAGCCAATCAATTTTTCCCTAATTACAAATATCCCAGGGAACGAGCTTGGACAAATAATGAAGTTAATCTGGAGAATACCGAGTTGTGATGCAAATACTCACTAATGAGGTAAACAAGAATCTGAAGCCAATAACCAATTTCAAATTGATCTGTATGCGTACAAAATCAATACATCCATTTCTATTTGTATACCAAGGCAATCTATACTATCACAAAACAACAAAGGAGAATAATAAACATTGGAACGAGGTTGTTTATTGCTGTCAATTGGTCAATTGTTGTGACAAACGGGAGACAAAATAGAATTCATCTTTAGATGACCTTGATGATAACGTGACAAAAGTGTTTTTGAACACATTACTGATTGCATGGTCCATTTTTGTACGTCACTCTGGATTATAGCTGATTTTTATTTTTATTATCATTTTTACTATTTTTAAATATTTCTGCTGAGTATTTATTATTTGTTACATAGAAATTTAATTAAGAAACAATTAAAACCATTACAATTACGATGATACTGATAGTAGGAAGCTACTATGACAGTTTCTAAGGGGATATGTTTTGGTGTTTTTGATACATTTTATTTGTGCATTTGGAAAACATTGATACGATATTATTTGATTTATTCGGGAGAATCTTGAGATTATGTGTGCATTTTATGAATTGTTTTCTTGTTTCAACAGATAACAATTTCAAAATACGAATTAAATGATACCCTTCTTGTACTGGGCATACCTTATCTATGACTGTATATGCACTAATAATAGATCTTCTCACTCAAAAATCTTCAAATCTTAAGCTTTTTGTCGTGACGTCATATTTGTCAAAGAACACAGGGAAACAATGGAGTCATGTAATAAATGTAATCTAGACTCACTACATACTTTCCCTGTATTTTAGCTCTTTGGTGTTGTTGTTGCCCAGACGGAGGAGTGAACTAACGACTTTTGTAATGAATAAGTCTATTCTTCGTTACGTACCGGTATATTCTTAGGGTTTCAAGATTTATATTTGGATTTCCAATTTATTGAGGAATCAATAGATTATTTAAAAATATATTTAATTGTTGTTGTTGTTGGTCACTTCATTTCACTGCAGCCAATCAATGATATACATTGACTATGCTGTACACCAACTTCCAGACGATGTTTATCGATTCTCGGGATGTTTTTAGTGGTTTTAGGGATGTCTTCAACCAACTTAAATACACTTTTTTATAAGAACGCACTTTATAAGAACATCGAGGCTCGAATTGTCAAAAAACAAGAACAAATTAAGAGCATGCTTTGCCTCGAGAACTAAGATTTCCAAAAATGCCTTACCTTATTATAAAATTATGCATTCACACTTGTGCACTTCCATCACAAAAGTGTGTACTTTACTATACATAACACGAATGCTCCTTATATATTATATAAGCGTAGAAGAAAAGACTGGCAACGTCATACATATAGAATTGGGATAAAATTAAAGAGGAAACATCTACACAAAAATAAAAACAATTTAAGAACATTTTGAGCCTCCAATTCTTAGAATTTTAAGAACATCGAGCCTCGGCAAAATTTTTCTGGTTCTTATAAAGAAAAGAGTGTAACATTTCAGAGATTTTGTATAAATATCATCGTTGTTGAGATTTTCATTGACATTTCCAGGGATTTCCAGAAATATATATACTGTAAAATTTATATAGTTTGTGAAATATTTTAACCTCTCCCATTCTTTGCTAATTCCAACCTTTTACTTAACTCTTTGGGTACTGAATTGTTTTTCAAAATAATGCAAGCATGGAGGCTTATAATCTCAAAAAAGTGCATGAAAGTTTCAGAAATAACCAACGTTTTATTTTCTTGACTCTGATTTCCTATAAAATATCTTAGTTGCCGATATTTCTCTGGAAAATGAAAGTTGAGCAGCCAGTCCAACCCGCCCATCTGCAGTCGAATCTCTTCAAACGTTTACATGATAGCAGCAGCCAACCCGTCTTGCCGCGTAGCCCTTCTCGAGGGTAGAGCTGACTCGTTGAGCCGGGTTGGATTTTTGACAAATTTTATCATGTGAAAGATTGTTCAGCTCAACTTGTGGTCGTGTAAACTGGTTAACGCTGCCAACCCGGACGGAGATTTTAGCGCCAAAAATACTGCGCATGCGTTTTGTCCAGATTTGAGAAGGCGGTGTAATGCAAACTGACCCTGATAGAAATGTCCAGATACCATAACACTCGATCAGTCATTATTATCCACTGGTAATTAATATTCAGAAGCCTCGTTTTCAGAATAGTGAACTTTGTGCATGCGCAGTAAGCAAGACTTGGACACACCCTATTGGCTGGAAGTTTTGGAGAATGAGATACCACCAACACACATACAAACTCAATGAAATTTATTTTCTTTCCAAGAAAGACACTGTTTAATGATTCGCTTTTAATTCACCTTTTGCACGAATTAAAAAAACTCAACAAAGGGGTCATTCCAGGTAAAATTGTTGCCAACGTATACAATTTTCAACAACCCCTCTTGTTTCCCTATTAGTCTTCTGAGAAAATTTCATTGCTCTATTTTTATTATTATCGTTAGCAACTGTACATACATTTGATACCCAGAAATATTAAAATGAGTATGTTTCCTATATTACAACAAGTATATTCCTATAGAACAACAAATAGGCCCCATATCTGCACCAGCTTCCTACCGCTAGCCTGACTACATCAGGCCCTTAGTTTCGCGACTGCGGAGGAGATGCGGAGAAAAAAGCCCCCATCCAAATATCTTTAGCCGAATTACGACTTGCGTAGTACAAATCGTGCTTTTTAATGCGCCCTTAAAATTGTTTGTATCAATTTTTCTTGACATTGAGCGCTGGATGCATATTGTTATTTTTGGATGCCTAATCTATGGACATTCTATTTTTTATCTGATTGTATTTTGTTGAATCTAAAAATTGCTACTACTGTTTTCATATTCAATGAGATCTATGTATAGTATTTTTAAAACAAAACGTTATCTTTATTCGAATTGTGTCGTTGTTTCCGCAGATTTTAATTAGGACTGTGGCTTTGAAAAATATTTTTGAGCGCAGTGAGTGCTGGAAGCTATTCATGCTAGCGATATTTATCACATCACTGACCGCATCGCAGATGGATGTCGAAACTTCATCGACGAATTGAGCAGAATTTCGTTCAAACCTAATTAATATTTCAATGGTCGATCGAGAAAGAATTGTGTTCATAGTGCTGTAGACAAAGGGAAGATTTGCGTTTTGTAACTTTTGATTTTTACGCGCAGATTATAGTTACAGGGGGTCTTGCATACGAATGTAAATAAGAACTATTTTTGGACATGAACTCAAGTTCTGCTGTGATATAAATAGCGTTCCAGAAATCCACTTGTGTTACCTGTTTGAGGTTGGTAGCTCTTTCAGCTTCGTTAGCAAGAGAACAGGTTTTGTGAACAGCTTTCGTCAAACAAGCAAATGTTGACCATTTAAGGAAAGGGAAAAGACAGACACGACGAGGAATTTCTTGTCGAACGTATGTAATAGTTGAACAACAAAACATTATTGATCGTTGAAAATGAGGCAGCTTGATTACAGAGTAAGTATTGATTATTAGATATGATTCAATTATGATCTGAAGAACGTTTTCTGTGGTTATACTTACTGTAAGGAAATGCGTGCATTTGCTTAAATATTTTCGGGGTTTTTCGTGCACATTCTGGAAATATCTACATTGATAATGGAATCAGGGCACGATCATGTTTTTGGCGACGCAATCATTGGTTAATTATGCAAAAATGTTTTTGCTGATTTCCCAGCCAGCAGTTTGAAATAATCTCAAGTTTGTTGGAAATGGTTTTCTTAGTATTGTAACCAGGAATAGATTTGCTTAGGCCTTTTGTGAGATGATGGTAGTTTGAATTGACTTTCTGTTTTATTTTCTTCAAGTAAAATGCTTTCATAAAAGTTTGGCCCGTCTACAAAGTTTTTTATTATGTGCATATTTATTTAATTTGATTACATATACCTAGTTGTTGCAGACACAAGCTACATACGTTTTGTTACGCAAAGAAGATTTTTCCAATGTCCTATTACTATTACCTATTGTTGAAGCAGTTTTATGATTACTTCGGCAACCGAAACGGGCCTATGCGTTAAAGTGTACCAGACTTGATTAGCTTTTCATTGTTGTTGCAGACGAAAGCCCCTTGTGCAGTGTACCGTGCAAAATAAGGGCTGATAGAATTAGATCAGCACATCGGACTTCTAGGCCTCGTATTCAGAGCAAAGGGTAAATATTTGAGCTGATAAAATTACAACAGCTCTTTAGTTGGACCTAGTTTACATAGTAAAGGACAAACGAATCTGTGATTGGCGGGTTTTGTTGTAATAAGACGACATGCTTATATTTTGATTACTTGCGCAACAACGCATGCGCAGATTAGTTGATCTCATGAATTTTTTATATGAATTTAAAAAAGTACTGAATAATCAGTTGATTCTATTCAATTAAATGCAAAAGCCTTGAAGTAGCCCAGTAGTCCGTGGCAGCAGTGCAGTACTCGTTAGTGTACATATCATTTGGTATTATGTTTTGTTTCAGTTGTTGATTGACAGTGGCAATTTGTGTGACTTTTGTACGAAGGGTTGACGTTATTATTATAATGACTGTTTAGATCCGAAGCGAGTTAAAGTACGAGTACGACATGGTAAATAATTGAATTTAAAATTTAAAGAATAAACTTGTGAAAAATGTTTTTCCTTTGGTACATAAGAACCTTGTGCTTTTCAAATCTGCAACTTGAAATTGACAATTTTTCGTCGACTTTTGGAGAAACGAGCTGAAGACAAGCTGAAGAAGAGAGAAGAAGAGGAAATTGGCTTAATTATGGCTACAGCGAGAAGGCCTGATCCACGAAGAACCTTTGAAATTGCGAAAATATAATTATACTGTAAAGTTTACAAATAAAGCCATTTATATTTCTAAATCGCCTTTTGGAATGCATTTTTCAACATTGTACTCGTACTCGTTCTGGATCTAAACCTCCCAATTATAACAAGTTGAACATGAACTTACAAATTACGTCTCGGAACTTACAAATCTCACTGTTTTATTTGTTTAAATTCTTTAAACCGAAGGAATTTTTTGAAACTTCATAGTAATGACGAAATTGTTGCTGATTTTGGGAATCCCTAGGTTTATTTCAAACAAATGGAATTGAAAATGAACACAAACTAACCTCAAACATGTTGTTTTCTTTCCTGGTTATTGGCCTAAACAAAGAAAGAAGACAACAAGTTTGAGGTTAGTTTGAGAGCTCGCAAGTCCCAAAGCTCATGGTCTTACTATAAATCCACATGTCAATTAGTAATATATGTATGTTAGGCCTACGACAGCCTATTTTTACTGGGGCTGCTTTGTGTTTAATGCTTAATTGTAGATTTTTATTTGGGAGGAAAAAGGGGCAGGGGGAATAAATTGAAATGCTGTGCGCTGCATAGGAAAATAGGGAAGATTTATGTCTCGCCCATTTTAGCCAGCACGGACGAACCCGTGCGGCTATAACTGTGTAAGAAGTACGAAATTGGTAATTTTTATGGGCAGAGTTGCTTCGGAAGTCTTATGGGGGCTGGGGTTCAGGTATTGCATAATTGTAATATGGGGCTTTGTTTCTATGTTAATTTTGTCTTTGGCGTTTTGGATTTGTGATCGGGCTGATCAAATACTCGGAAAAGCAAGGGAGATTGCAGAGATATGATTTAACTATGTGAACGAGGTTGATTAAAAATTGAATCTTAAACAACTACCAAAAACACAAGCAGCATAAAAAAAACATTTTTTAGTGAAATCATGCAATGAAATCATTTATTGATCATGATCATCTGCTGCATTAAAAAATTGGCTATTGAAGACAAGGGTGCTTACATTTGTCAATTACATTGATTACTTTTGATAATAAACAACGCTGTTTTTTAGCATCACGAGATATGCCATTGTTGTTGGCTTCCAACAATCTTCCGCCAATCAGATACATTTACAGTATCAGTGGCGTTTTCACACTAACAACACCATATCTCCTGCGCAAGGACCCAGAATGTCAATCAATTTATTGTTTTCACTTAACGTCATGAAAATTACAGCTATGCACATTAAGTTTAATTGGTATCAATTTGATATGATCAATAAAAGAGCATGTTCTGCTTTCCAACCTAATTTCGAGTCAATAAATCTTTAAATTATTAGCCTAAGAAGTTCAAGGATCTTCCGTTTTCCATTTTCAATTGCTAACCAAACCAACATGGCTGCCACCATCTAAGAGTTTAGAAATTATGTACCTTTAATATCTTTTAGTGTATCAACATCAAATTTTGGGAAAATAATGAAGATGACGGTTAATTAAACTTTTTGATTACGTCATTGCAAGCCAAGGATAGTCGATAGTTTAAAAACAACTGAATGTAGACACCCTTGCCTTCCATAACTGACTATTGTGGTAATCTAATGATTTAAACTCTGGTTTCCTGCCAGCTTCTAAAAATATTATTGTTAAAAATATTGGGCCCAAGAACCTGACCATAATTTTTGACTTTTTTAGACACTGCCAGAGGAACTTTGCAATTGTTTATTGTTTTTATTGTTTTATTTTTCAAAAAACTATTTGTATTTTTTTTCTATTGGAGTGTTGCTGGTGAATAATTTGATATTTATAATTTGACTCGATGCTTTGTTTTTCTGCTCTGTTTGAAGAAATGTTATTTTCGAGTTCATTGCGGTAAAGTTATGTATTGATTATACAATATTTTCGAACCTAATGCGCTGTATCTTTACCATTTCATTTCATTTTATTTCATTTTTATTTCAGTTCAATTTTTAACAACTAAGAAAAATTGAAAGGAAATAAAAATGAAATGAAATGAAGTGGTAAAGATTTCATTATTAGGAGCCATCATTATTTTTTGCTCAACAAAATCCAGTCGTTTGGCCACCTTTCCCAGAGTTGTACAGATGTAGAAGTGAAAGTCGGAGAAAAGAAATCATTTGTAGCCTTAACAATATACCTGTTAGCTGTTCTGCAAATGAATATAGATAATCCTTTATTTTTGCATTATTTTTATTCACTGAGAACCTCGATCACTTGAGTCGATAATAAGACGTTTTGGAGGTGTTTAGCAGATTTTGTATGCATAGTTTATATATACTCACTCCGTGAGTCAAAAAGTGGGGCTAAAATTGTCACAATGATGAAAATTTACGTTTTCTCTTATATGAAATTTTATTCTTTGCTTTTTATGACATTTTGACATATGTGAGGCCTGGTTGTTTGTTTTTGTATTTAACTTTTAAAGACGTTTTTAAACACAAATAGTATTATGGCGTTTCTTTTAATCGTGGGACAATTTCGATTCATCACTGCACAAGTTGGCCACCCTAATAGATTACCGTCTAAAGGAATGTTAAGAAACAGTTGGCCGAGGAACTATTTTTGTTGTTGTTGACCAATTATTATTGCACATATGTTTTTAGTTCTACTAAAGTATAATACGTTGATAAAGGAGTATTTCGGAAGTTTTTTGTTTAATAAGTAACTATACAGTATAGTAACTAGCATGTTTGAACGAAATTTGATATGCGAGTGTCTGTTCTCAGTATGTATATTTTCTGACGTTTGTTATTGTATTGCAGGAAAAGTCGTCATCGCTGAGCGAATCAATTGTCCACAGACCTAAAAAAGAGGAGGGTGAGTGCTAGTTTTAATACAATACGTATGTATTTTACGACTTTACTTACGAGATTCTGACGAACAAATCCTTCGGTTTCGTAATTTTTTCTGGTAATGGCAGCAAGAACAATTCAATTTTTTGAAGTAATTCCAACATGTTGACAACGTTGAGCTTTGGTGCAAAGTAATTCTTGACATCACAGGTGTGCAGTCAGCCAGGTTTGTAAGACAAAAGAGCGATTCCCAAGAGTGCAAGAGGCGTTCGAAATCCATTGACCTTCTTCCTGGCAAAATTCAGAATTTTTAAATCAACATAGATGCGCAGGCGCAAAGTGCTCTTTGGTCAGCAGGACAAACGTTTTTCCCCTATGCTCTGGTACATACCTTGATTCTGAGTGTTCGTTGGTTCAATCTAAAGAACGGAATATGGCGTTAAAAACTGAGCGACTCTCAAGATATTTGAAAGATTGAGTGCAGCCACGGGCTTTAGGAAAAGTAAAGTTTGTATTTATTCCCACTTCTGTTTATTTTTCATTCTACTTGTTCTACATTCCGTGGTTTGAATTCGGTCACAGGGAAACAAGACCACGGAATGTAGGACAAGTAGAATGAAACAACAGAAATGGGAATAAATACAAACTTCACTTTTCCTAAATCCCGTGGTGCAACACTTGACTGGAATTCGAATATCACAAGTCTTATCCTGTTAATATCGCATAAATTATCATGATCCCGCCGAAAGAGAGCCAAAGTTACCAGGGAACGAGGCTGTATCAAGCCAAACGCAAGACTGTAGTTACGAAACACGATATATCTTCAAATTTATGTTTTTTATTTGATCAGTGGGCTGTTAACAAACACAGCTAAATGTTTGGAAGAATCATAAACATTTCAGAAATTGTTTTATCTTCAGTGTCATCTCTTTGTTTGCTTGTTGAAACTTCTGTTTCGCTATCTTCATCATTAAAATCCTGAGGTATATACATAGCTACAGACTCATCAATGTCATCTTCTGCATCGCACGTTTTCCTGAATGCCATGCAATGCAAATGTGTTAACTTCTCATACGCAAACCTTGTTAACCCAATGCTCGCCAAAGCGCGCTTCCAATCTCGGATTTGATTGGCATTTCTGTTCTGATGTGATGAATCAGGTTCAATTATGATCAATAGTCCGTGGTGACGTAAGAGTTTGTTTGCTTTAACGCAGGACTGCCAACGTTGAAGCGGAGTTGGAAGATATGAGAGAAACAAGGAAAAAACAATTACGTCGAAAGATTTTCCTGGTAGTTTCGTTATTTGCAAAGATGAAGAAACGTCCTTGATTCGTTCTGATCTTTGTGACTCGCATTCATCACAGTCGTTGTTGTATGTTCTTCCTCTGTCATATCCTTTAACCATGTTACTAACTTTACAATT
This sequence comes from Phacellophora camtschatica, assembly GCA_036873815.1. NCBI lineage: Eukaryota > Metazoa > Cnidaria > Scyphozoa > Semaeostomeae > Ulmaridae > Phacellophora > Phacellophora camtschatica. The sequence goes on from JAYJMH010031100.1 coordinate 14,053, forward strand.
ATCAATTTCTGAACATGAAATTTTGGATTTATTTTCATCCAAATTATTTTTCGTATGCAGATTTTCTTCTCTTTTTTTATCACCAGAACATTTCGAGTTTTCTTTTGGCCCAGTGTTATTTTGTTCTTTAGATTTAAAAGATTCCAGCAGGCTCTTCCCACAATGCTCCGTGCTTGCTCCTTTTCTTTTTGAAATTTTATCACCACCAGATGTACCGAATTTTTCATGCAGACATTTCAGAGCCTGTTCTTCAAATTTTGTCTGGGATTTTTCTCTTTTTTCTTCATCACGTGAAGAGGATTGTCCCGTTTCTTCTTGATCACATGCGTCTATGCTATGTCCAATGTTGTTTACAGTTACTTCGTGAACACCGATGTCACTAGTTTTTTCGTCAGAGAAATGTTTCTTCGGTTTAATTTCATTTTCTGTGCTCATACCCACCAAAAGTTCCAAGAAATCAGCTTGGTAAACACCCTTAAGAAATAAACATTTCAGAATATCAGTCGAAGAATGTAAGTTGCTATAGTTTCAGAGTACAATGGGTACCCACGAATAAGAAACCCATATTTTACCTCCAGCCTATTGTATTATAACAATATACCATTGTGAAAATTTCAATTGTATTTCCTCAAATTGGTGTTTCTTTTTCATGGGTATCCAATGTGTTAGATAACCGGCCATGTTGGTGCGGGCACGGCTTTCGGGGCTGGGTGAAGGACTGTTTTCGTCTCCAAGGCACACGCTACATTCAAAATATTGAAGGTATAACACATCCGATGCATGGATAATGAGGTTAAAGTGATAAAATCTTTGACGGTGACCGTCAGTATTCCCCAAATCATAACAAAATCATTTTGTGTCAGGACAGGATTGAATCTTCCTTTTCATGATAAGGCCGTTGTTATGAAAATTTATAGAATTTTTGAAAAATTACATTGTATATAGCAGGGCTAGATTTTGTTAACAAAGTTTAGTTTAGGTACATTTTTTTTGCATTTCGATATTAATTTTTGTCAAAGTTATAGCAATGAAAAAATTTAAATTTTGCAAAGGATTTGACCGTAATTAATTTGCTGGGACAAATCTTTGTCCAAACATCAATTTGACTGTCAAAGCTCTGCAAACTTTAAATCTTTCCTCAAAACCTCAAATATTTGAAATCTTTACGTCATTAGATTAATTTTAAAATAGATTAATTTTTAAAATGATGCAGTACGCTTATTACCTTGAAAAATGAACAAGGAAAAAATTAATTTCTTACAAAACCTTCATTAGAAGGTCTAATCTAAAATTTTAATTATAAAATTGATGTTATTTAAATTTAAAAGATAAGATTGGTGTAAAAGAACAGATGTTTTTAAAAAATATAATTCTTTTTACATTCATCTTTTTTGTGACACGTTGGTGATTCGGTTAATCTTGGATTTTATTCTTCGATAATTCTAAGCTTGGTATAGACTCAACATTACTTTCATAAATACATTGCTTATTTATCAAAAATAACATGGCATCAGCGATTATCTTTTTAATTCGGTTCGTCAATAACAGACATGCTTAAAAACCAGATGGTTCATGGTTAATTGACATTTTGTTCTTTGCATGCAATCTTGCTGTTTAGATTACACACAAATTCCTTTTCAACTAGGCCTGCATTTTGAAGATGTGGGGTAGATCCTTAGGGTAGCAAGAAGGTTTTGTCAGTTGTTTTAATTTTCTGGTCAGGGTTACGCCGTGGTAACAGTTGCAACAAGAGGGGGCCGTGGTCACAATTGCAAAAGAAGGGGGAAATCTGGCCGTGGTCAAAATCGTTATCACCTAACGCAAGTGGTTGTTTTTGCCCCTAGGACCTTCAAATCCTCTCCGCGGCCATCATGATATGTTCCTGACTCAAAATGTTTCCCAGCCTTGCTTCGAACGTTGCATTTGCGTCGAGCCAAATTCAATTGATATCGAATCTAGCATAAACTAAAATAAGTCTTTTATTCAGACTTTTTGGACTAAACTTCATTTGAATTTAATTAATTTTCAAATCGTCGTTAACTTGAGTTGAGTTTTACTCAAATTGAACGCATCTGTTTTCAGACGATGGATTTAACAAGCATTTAATTGTTGTTATTAAATTTGACTCAACATAAATGACACGTAGGAATTGAGTTACCTGTGATGCAGGACACAAATCAATCGCGATAACATCAATTTCTTCACTGAACTCCACAAATGGATCGTAACAACTTCCAACGTCAAGCAGTCGTAATTTTCGATCTTTGAAATCACTGAAATTGTGGAAAGACAACTTTTTACCAATTCTTCAATTTCATGTAATATTGACATTCTACACAACTAAGGAGCATCGTGATTTTACTACAACTAAAAAATAACTACAAGCTAAAATATTAACAAAATAATAATGATATACAAAATAGCAAGAACGATGAAATAGTTGGTGTGAAGGGTTAGAGTGTACTATTCGCTAAGTGAGTGTTCACTGCTATGCTTAAAATCCTGGCTTACCAGCTCTTACTAATTTTTCAATTCAATTCGAAAATGTGTTGATTTGATAAACATTTGCACAGTGAATTTATTTTTGGAATTCTAAACAGGAGTGGCCCAGTTATGGCTCCTCGTGGACCTTGCATATGAATTCCTATATTGGATGCCTTTAAAATGTTTCAAGCTCACCTTAAAAATGTTTCAACCGTTCCGTGTTTTTCATAAAATTCTTCAAAATTTCTGAAAGTTTGTTCACCGTTCCTTAAAGCATCATGATAATCTTTCTTTGTTGCCTTTTCCAAAATTTTCTTTAGTCCTCCATTCCAGAAATATTTTCTGCAAACTGACATGCACCAATTTATTCTGTTTTCAGATGGGGGCTGGGAGTCTTTCCATATTGTTGCCAAGGAAACCATTGCTGTGGCATATTGGTCAAGGCTTTTCAAATTAGTTTTATGCTCGTTCCATGCATCCTTGAAATTGTTGCCTGTTTGAGTAAAAAGAAGGAAACTAAAATAAAATCTCAAAGATAATATACACAAATTTTTGCATGATAAATTTTACATGATTTTTTACATTAACGAATATCGAGAAAAAGAATATGACGTACGGAGTCTTATTTATTGACTTGAAAAATTTTTTTTTAATAAAGTACCCAAGAGGGCCATGGGTACACTACAGTGTATATTTTGGGTACTGGGGCGGGAAGTGCCGCCCGGAAAATTTCCCAATCTTGGTATAACAAAAAGACCGGTTTAGGTTTTATGATTTTTTTATAAATAAACACTGCATTTAGCGATGACTACAAAATAATTAAAATATCTAAGTCTTCATTGGCCTTCATTGTTTTATGTTGCCAAACAACATGATAAGCAATTTGGTAATTAATGTTTATTTATTTATTTATTGAAGAAAGACTTTGTACACGATTTTGTACATGACATGAAATGAAGATATATATACTATATATATAGAATGCAGGCAGATAGAAATTTTTTGTTGGCCTGTGCTTCGTGTGTGCTGAAACTGATAAGAGTAAAAATTCTGTTCAGTTTTTTGCATCTTCTTTATGATATCAAAAATACATTATGTAACTTACTACTTCTAACTTCTTTTCGAAGAGTTGTATGAATTTTCTTTAATGTATCTGAAGCATTTTCTTGTTCATTTCTTGTTTTTCTGTTGTCAGCCATTTTGAAATTCATCTGGACATTTTTAGCCCCTTTATCGCAACGAGGCTAAAATTCGCAATATATTTTTGAATTTTCGCGCGCTGTAAAATTGATAAATTTAATTCGCCCAGCAAAATTTTATTCATTTTCAGAGTATTCACAACAAGAAAAAATTTAACAGTTAATTAATATTAAATGTTTTTATAATTTGTGTTTTGTTTTAATTTATAATTCGAAGCTTTAAATCAAGTTAATTAAAATGAGGTAATGATGTTTTTAATGTCAATAGAAGTAAGTCCTTGTCCGATGTTCTGGAAATTCCAACATTTTATCTGCATTCAATGTTGCATAGTCCCACAAATAAAAATCGATAACAACTGAATTAACTTCTCCCTCGTCGTAGCAATTATTCTCAGAATTTTTTAACTTGCACTCAATGGCATTCTTGAGACATTCAACTGCGTGAATAGAACAACCTCTGATTTCTACTTCCTCATTTGAACCCGGAAGTAATTCTTCTTCCCTATCAATCTTCTTCTTCAGCTTATCGGAGTATTTCAAAATTCCGAGAAATTGGAGACACTGCGGTACACGGTAATCGGCAAACATTGTTAGTTCCGTTATATCTTTGAAATTCCCAAATCCTTGTCCTTCAAAGCAAGCCCAAACATCCGCCACGAAAATTTGTGCTCGTTTGTAAATAGCAACACGTTGTTCTTCATAAACAGCTTCATCTCTGAAAGATGAAAAAAGAGATACAATCTCGTTCATTAATTCCATAGCAGAGAAGTTGCATTCCTTTATGAGATTTGCGACTGAGTTTCCATACGTTTCGAAGAGAATACGTCCAGCTTCACGCAAATGTTGCACTCTTCTCTCCAAAAGTGGAATTTCCGTTGATGTAGCTGACCGAAAAATATGTTGTGCTTTTGAAAGTGTAATATCCTTGAAATATTCTGGTGTTGTAAGTGCTATGTTCTCCTGCAGATAAAATCATAGTTTGTGATGAAAGCAAAAAACGTTTTCATTGAGTAAAAAAATATTTTATTCTTTTCTGTTAAAAAACCTGCTAAACGAGTAAAATTATGACAAGAAATTTGTTTCGGAAATGAGATGCAAAACCAACAACTTAGCTTCACAACCAAGAAGCCAAATGAATAGTAACTCAATTTTTATTTTAATATTGCAGATAACATACACTGAAAAACGAGATTACTTAAAAAATTAAAATGATATTTGTATAGACAGTAATAAATAGTATTTAATAAACTTGTACCAAGAAAAAATAGTACCTCCAACGCTCTATTGACTACAGCACATAGTGCCTCGTAATCCGTGTAATCCTTCCCTCTATACGTGACAGTATACGGTTGCTCCTCTTTTGTAACCCAAAAGGAAAAGTTCAAGCAATCAACTACAAAAATCCAATCAAGGGTTTTTTCAGTCATTGCTTTTGGGTGAAGTTCATGTGTCTTCCATGTTTTCATTGAATATTTTGCCTCTCTCATTCTTGTTAATATTATCTCAGAAGCTTCTGTGATGTTGTCTTCCAGAACAAAGACATTTTTACTCCTTTCTGCGATGAATTTTCCTGATTTTCTTGGACAAAGGATGGTAGACATGTTTTTTCTGTGTAAAACAAAATATTGTTATATAGTGCAAGCAAACAATGATCTGTTGACAGCATAAAATAAAATGCTACTTTTCTATAGATATTCGTTCTTTTCCTTTAGGCCTGTGCTGTAATAAAAATGTTCTCAGTTAACTCGTACAAAAGATTATCATTTATTTTTTCCAGTACTTATACAGTGCATTACTTGCCAACTTTTAGAAAATTTTGTTTCTAATGTTCTTCTGTTTACTTCTGTTATTGTTATTATTTATGCTACAACAGTATTGTTTTTCTATTATTTATGGTACAATAGTCTATTGTTTTCATTTTTTATGCTACAACAATCTATTGTTTTTCAATTATTTATGATACAATAGTCTATTGTTGTTATTATTTATGCTACAACAGTATTGTTTTTCTATTATTTATGGTACAATAGTTTATTGTTTTTATATTATTTATTGTACAATAGTCTATTGTTTTTCTATTATTTATGCTACAACAGTCTATTGTTTTCGATTATTTATGGTACAATAGTCTATTGTTGTTATTATTTATGCTACAACAGTCTATTGTTTTTCTATTATTTATGCTACAACAGTATTGTTTTTCTATTATTTATGCTACAATAGTTTATTGTTTTCTATTATTTATGGTACAATAGTCTATTGTTTTTGGTTTTTATGGTACAAAAGTCTATTGTCTCTTTATTATTTAGGTCTGATGGCGGACGCAGGTCCTAAATTTAATGCATGGTACACAAATAAAGCAAAGTAGTATTTGCTCATTTCAAGTAAATATATGAATGCCCAAAAAATGTACAATGATTTTCTTCCAAATTGAACTTCTCCAACTGGAATTGTTGCAGGCACAAGCAAAAACTTTTCAATCCCTGCTTTAATTGCCTGCCAAATCTAAAAATTCCCAGAGTCTTGTGCAAGACTCGGCTTGGCTACTATGGAGAAAATGTGTAATGTTTGGTTTTAGGAAAATTTAAACAATTTAGCATCATGTCAGCCACAAGCCCAGTAGTGTTAACACGAGTCAGTCCTTGCTTGACATTTGGTTATTTCTTTGTTATTCTTCTTGTCCCTTTTCTGACTTATTGCGGTGGTGTTCAGTTTGAGCACAAAAGCTTGTGCTTTGTATGATTTGAATTTCAAAATATTATCAACACTTATTGATATTAAAAGCCATTGATAATTAATATTAAATTTAAATAAATTATACTTGTTCCCGTCCTATTTTTTTCTTTCCTTTTTTAATCTAAATAAATTTCCTTTCAACTTTCTCATTCATAATATTTTCCAAATAAACATACAAATAAATATTTACAGGTTGTTCAGATACATGTTTTAGAAGATATATACACAATACTACCAATATATTTTCAATTTCTTTTATCTTTACGTACTTCTGTTGGTTTGGTTCCGGGTTATTTCTTCTCTGTGCACAGCAGCAGCAACAATGAAACCTAATGGCGAAAGAACAACGCAAGGAAGCAATGAACTTAAAGTTCATCTGTTGCCAATCACAATCGCACCCCTTTGTGGAATGGAATTTAACTTCGTGGCAGTTTTTGCTTCGGTGGCATAAATGTTTGCAGCATTTTCCTTAGTCTCTGTTCATTGAACTTGAGGGTTGAAAGGCGTGATCAAGAATAGAAGATAACTTTGTACAGCAGCAGCGACAGACAAGAAGCAAAGAGAAAAGTAACTGCAGCGCTGTCAAAAAAGAGAGCGAGGTGGGAGGAACTCAACTTGCTTGAAGAGGAAGTTCAAAAAAATCAAAAACGGCCTATCGAGTGTGTCCAGAATTTCATGCACGACAATGGCTGAAACACTGTTTGCTAAGTCAGTAAAGATTGCAAGTGTTGTTGCTGCATATTGGTAAAGATTTTGCTTTTAAACTGTCATGACTTCTCATTTTTTTTGGAGAAGAAAGAAAGATAGAAGATTGGACTGTACAGTTTTATTTCTGCGCGGAGAATTGGCGCGGATTTCATTGTTTTTAAATAATAAAACACTATTGTTTTCTCACACAATGCGCGGGAAACGAATTTTCGGTCTGGTTGGTTGATGTGACATGAGTGAAATGATTTGATGGATGCCGATGGGGTTGCATAGAGAGGGAAGAATGCAATCTAAAAATAAATATGACTACATTTTTTCATGTGGTTACCCTTTCAAAGACACACACAGTGTCCAGGCCTGCTGCACTTCATAACACAACTGCATGTTTATTTTTAGAACAGAACCCTTTGTATCCGTTTTTATTTTAAACTGCTGTACATATGATATATAAATTTTGGAGGCAAGAATACTTATTGAAATAATATGACCAAATTCTCTGTAAATGACTGTTGCACCATTAATTGTAAAGCCAACTGGGAAACACATAGATTATATCAAATATCTTTGGCATGCAAGAAGCATAAAAATTTGCATATTTGGTATTCTTCTCTTGATGTTTGATAAAACATTCTATGTTCTGCCATGCTCTTTTGGTGTGGCACAGTATAATTTGAAATTCTGGCTTAACGGCTCGTAGAGAAATTAAACTTTTTTTTTAAAGTTGGAGAATATCCCATTTCAAATTCACAGGATTATTATACAATTTGAACCTTTCTGGACTTTTGGCAGCTCAAAATGTTTCAAAATTTGGCACATAGCTTGTCCATTTGCAAGACAGACATTGAATTAAAAAAATTGTTTTCGTACAGAGGAAACCTTTCAAATTAATTTGTAATTTTGTATTAGTGACTCAGTGTGTGATAGTTGCTAGGATTTTATTTAGAGACCAGAGAGAATTTGGCATATTTTCATGGCATAACGCAAAGTAATACAAAAATAAATATAACAATGTTGCATGTATTGATAGCATATGAGAACAAACAACGTTAAAATATAAAGAAGTGATGATATATTTAAATATAAATATATTGTACCAGGTGACTGAAAATGAAGTTGCAGTGTTTGAAAAGTCACCCAAAAGTTTCTTTTTCAGCTAATGTGGAAAGAATGAAATTAATTTTAAAACCTGCTATGTTTAAAATACAAACAAACAATGATGTAATTTTGACTTGAAAACCTGATTTTAAGCTATGCTTTTTCAAAAATTTGGAATTTGAATAAAAAGTAAACTTTCAATTGTTTACTACAGTATATATATATTTCTGCATCATAAATATAGCACCTGTAGTCATATAAAATGATGCAGACTTTTGATAATGTGGTTCCTTTATTTCTCATAACAACTTAAAACTATTTATCAAAACCAGGTCACTTTTAAAATGGCAAAATTCACTATTATTAAGAATTTAGGGAGATATTTGACATTGCTGCAAATAATTATTATGCGCATGGTAGAGTAAAAATGAGGTTCATTGGTTACACACTCCATTTTTGGTGATTTTCAAATGCCACAATTTAATTTTGAGTCACCCAGTACAATTTTTGGATGGAGTGAAGTATCCATGTAATAATAGCTCCCAAGAACTGTAACAAGGATAAGAATTCAGTGCTATTTGAAGACCAGAGAGAATTTGCTGTGCATACAAGTTGTTGGTTGTTTGTGAAGAATTCTCTATTTTTAATATTTCTTAAAAGCATTAAATATTGTTATTTTTTCGTCTCTAGGTTTATCTCAATATCCCTTGTATTTCTGAACAAATACCTTCTCAGTAGCAAGGATTTAAAGGTATATATTCTACTTTTCTAATTTTTATTAATAATTTATATATACATAGACATTTCATTTTAACAACACCCCTTACCCCTGCAGGAAGTTGGGTATGAGCTTACACTGGCTCCAGCCGTCTAGTGTGGATTTAGGCTTTTTATGTTTGATGATTGGGCGTTATAGAAGAATTCTTGCCATGGGTGGGATTTATTATTAACAGAGAGGAAAATATTTAAAACTATTAAAAAATACACACCTAATTTAAATGGCAGGGATAACAATAAAGGTCTGAGTGGCCTTAGTTATATAATGGTCCTTTTAGTTGTGAGTTGTTGAATAAAAGAGATAACAAATATAATTGTTGTTAGCATTGGAGAATTTATTTTGCTGAACAGTATGGATGAACAATACTAAATGTATGGTTTTATCCTCCTCTTTTTGTTGGTGGTGAATGACATAAAAATTGTTATTATATTATATATATATATATATACATAAAAATCATTATATATATATACAAGTATGTAGTTAATATTTTTTTTATTATAGTTTTGTTTATTTTTCAGCTTGATGCTCCACTATTTATTACATGGTACCAATGCATTACATCACTTGTTTGTATTTTGTTGCTTAGTTTCCTTGGTGATAAGTATCCTTCAATAGACAAGTTTCCAGAATTCAAAATTGACTTTAATACTGCTAAACAGGTAAATTGTTTTTTAAATGTCAGTAAAGTTTCATGAACATAATATATAGATATATATATATATACCTATAGCATTTTCTTTGTTGTGAATTTTACGATATGACCAAATTCTGTTGATCAAGGAGCAAGGATACTCTGAATATACCAGGGGCGGGGGTGTCTCAAAAAGATGGCAACAGGTTTGACAAACCCTCATGAAAAGGATATTGTATATCTCATATCACAGTAGCAATATTGAATAGTTAACTTACAATTTGGTTATTTATCTTCCAAATTTGATGTCTTGGATTTAATGAACAGGATCATGTCCACAAACGAAATGTTCCATTCTGAAAATGTACACATATACAAGATTGTTGATCTTAGAATAAATTTATTTGCTTGAAATGGCAACTTTTTTTCACTGTATGAAATAATCTATAAAAGGGCAGTGTTTGGAACGTCAATGAATCAAAACGAATGATGAGGCTCTGGAAGGACACAAATGAGAACATCCACGTCTTTGTTCTTCTAAAGAACTGGATTGGAGAACAGGAAATGTTCCATATCCTCAGGAATATCATTCATTGGACACAATTATTGGTTAATTATGTCACTGAAATTGTGTCTGAATTTGTGTTGTCTTGATAAGTATCATAATATGTAGAAGAAAGAAAAATAAATATTTAAACTGATGTTTCATCCTGGCGTTGAGGCCTTCTTCAGAGTGTAACATTAACTGTATGAAATTCAATGTCATTAACACATAATTAATTTTTTATTTTAGATTCTTCCATTATCAGTAGTGTTTGTTGGAATGATAACTGCGAATAATTTATGTTTGAAGTATCTTGGTGTTGCATTTTACAATGTTGCTAGAGCACTGACGACAGTTTTTAATGTGGTAAGTTTCTTTTCTTGATGGATCTGCAATTTCATATTTGTATTTGTAAGAACATTTAAACCTTTTCAACTAAAACTCGCTTTGGAGAAATACTTATAAAAACCTACTACCGAATTTTAGATTTTTCATCCTCATCGCATGAATTAAAATAAAATATATATACATTGATAGGTAGATAAACCGTATCACGTTTCTCTTTCGTTAAAATTTGCCATGCAGTGCAGTTAATACAATTGTGACGTAATTTTGTTAAATAAATCAATAATTTGGAAAAATATTTCTTAGCACTGTCTTTAGCACAATCCTAGGTTAAGAAAAATTATTTTACTTCAGTGATAGCCACATGGCATGAAAAATCACCCCACCCTGTGACCAATGGTTACAGAACTTTTTTTCAAAAGTGATCTTACACGAAATTTTGAAGAATTTGGTCGAAAGTTAGCTACGTTGTTTATTGTGTTAAATTGCCAATATCTTGCAGGAAATTTGTAGGCAAAATTTTTTTGGTCGCAAGCAGCAAATAAAAATTCCTAGCCATGGATAGCCAGGTGAAAATATTTTAAAGTAGAGTTTTAGCGTGAGAGAATTTGATTGAATGGCTCCTGAATACAAGATCCGTTGCTATTAGGGGTGTTGAGGTCTACCTCCCTGCATTAATAAAATGAGCTTTGGATGAAAAATTATATTGTTGAGACTTTAGGAACATACTTGTAAAACATTTACATTTCTTGTCAGATATTTACATATATCATTCTTGGTCAAAAGACGTCACTGAAAGCAATTTGTTGTTGCGCAATCATTATCTCTGGATTTCTACTTGGTATCAATGAAGAAGGGCATGGCGGTAAATTATCATACAAAGGCGTGTTCTTTGGTATCTTGGGGTCATTGTTTGTTTGTTTGAATGCTATTTACACGAAGCGAATGATGCCTGTTGTGAATGGCAATATTTGGCGTTTGCAGCTTTATAATAATTTTAATGCCTTGTTTCTTTTTCCTCCTTTACTCTTCATGATGGGCGAGTTTCATGTTGTTTTCAAATTTAAGTTTTTGACAAGCTCTTACTTCTGGTCTATGATGACACTTAGTGGGGTTTTTGGAATTGCTATTGGTTACATAACTGGCTTGCAGATCAAGGTTACCAGTCCCCTTACGCATAACATCAGTGGAACGGCAAAGGCATGTGCTCAAACAATTATAGCTGTTTTTGCTCATAGCCAAATGAAAACTGTGCTATGGTGGTTTTGTAACTTGCTTGTGCTTGGTGGCTCTTTGTTGTATACATTCGTAAAGCATGGAGAAATGAAGAAGGCAAACGGGAAGGAAGACGCACTTGAAAAAATTGAGAAAGTTCCTCTGACTTCAGAAAATTCTGACAAAATTAAAAGTTAACTTGTGTTAGAACATTGGTACAATTTATAATGTGGTTTTACTGATGCCAAAAAACTTTGAAGGTTAACATAGGACGTAGATACAACTCAAGGTCTTGTTTCGAAACTTGATTTAATTGTTATTTAAAGACTGCAACTTCAATTTGTGTTGTGTAATTTACTTGTACCTTTTTTTCCTTGTGTCATCCTCAATTTAGTTTTGAGTAGCTTGACAAATAAGTAGCGTCACCATTCAACCGAATCTCTTTAGATTTAAAAAACAACACGATGTCTTTTAATGCGATTCAATTTATCAAAATCCTGTGCTAATTTAATGCTAATTTATTTTTGTTCATAATTGTGGAATAAATTATCATAATCTCAGAAAACACTCTGAGGAAGGTACCAACTATTTTTGGGACAACTGGTGAAAAGACGGCGAACCAACTGCTTTCTGATGTAACAGAACTACAGAAAATCGTGTTTTTTATTTTCATTTGGTATTTCCATAAAATGCTAAAACTTTTATGGCGTCAGTTAAATTTGCACAGTTGCTCAATGTCACAGTTGCTCTTGATTTTGGTTTCTGGCGTAAGTTATGTTAAACGAAAAACCAGGTTTTCATTTTAGCCCGAAGTATTATCAAAAACTTTGTCACTCGTAGTTCGGAAATATATTTACAAGGAAGGGAGAGATTGGATTGGAAGGAGAAATTTGGCTGACTGGGCTGCAAAAAGTCAATATGATGCAGCCAGAAAACAGTAAAAATGGCCGAATAAGACCGACCAAAAATGGGAGGGCCCATTATTTCCGCCACTTCACATAAGACAGTAAACAATTTGCTATCATTAAGACGCTTTGACTGGGAGTAAAAAGTTTGCTTCGTTCCCATGGATACTATACAGATAAGAAATACCCTCAGTTCCCTGGTACATACTTGCGGGATTGTATAAATGCAACGTCAAAAGAATATCATTTTCGATATTCGAATGATGTTCGAATGTAACGCTTTGTTATTTTGTTTCCTGGGAGTCCATCGAATGTTGATTTGAGATCTTATTGTTTCGTGTCAACAAATCAAAACACAGGAAAGCGAAGTAGGTACCGGGGGGTATTTCCGTTTGAAGGATCTTTGGAAACGACGTTGCTAACAATATCTTTATTTCAACTAATATTTGCAACAAAACACAACTACTATTTTTCAGTATTTATTGACTCCGTTGCATGTTTTTATTATAACGTTAACTGAATATATCTTTAAGTTCATTTTCTTTGCCCTCTGCAAAGGAGAGTGCCTCAATGTGGCGATGCTCCAACTCATTTGTTGTAACTTTTTTTAAAGTACTATATTTTTATTGGTTATTGGGGAAAAGTAAATGTTCGATATGTTTATTATCTTTGATCAATTTTTATAGTCTTCTTTGTTTAAATAAATTTAGTTTTAAAGGTGTATTTTTTTAAAATTATTATTTTGAATCCAATATCTACTATTTTGCCATGTTTTAAGCTAATTTTTAAAGCTTTTTAAGCTAACAATGAAATAAGATTTTTCTGGGAAAGAACATAACGTAAGAAAGAACGTAAATTATATTTTTAATTTGCGTTTTTTCACATTTTGTGTATCCAATATATAATAATTTTTAAGCATTTAATTTCAATTTGTAAAATCGCTTTAAACTTTGTTTTTGGCATGTTTTTTTCTGATTTGTGAAGGTTATAAAATTCTTACTGCTTTTTGGAAAATCTCTCTAAACTTGTTTTCAAAGAACTGATTTAAAAACATTCCTTTTTCAATACTTTTCAAACTTTATTTACAATGATTTTCAAGTTCACACAGAGGTAAGCTTTAAAGATGTGTTTTCCATGCTTTGTTGATTAATGAATTTTGAATAATATCAAAATATAACGAAATTAAATAGAATAGAATGTGTAACCTTTTGAGCAGTTATTACTTATCAGGTTACTATAGATTAATAGAATAGAATTATAAATAGCGGAACTTCCTTTCTTGTCACCTGTTACACCATCATTTTTTGGCTACGTCACATTTACCGTTCTCTTTCTTATTTTTAGTCTAATCTAATCAGAAGTTGATTCCAGGAGAACAACTTTGTATGCTCTTTCTGCAGTCAATTGGTTACTGTAGTTGTTAAATTTTAATGTTAATTAATGGCCTTTACTATCATAAAATCGACATAAAAACATTATCGTTATTGTTTTTATATTATATAGCTTGTGAGGTGACAAAATAAGGATCAGCAGTGATCTGATCACAAGGAAACCAGGAAATATTTTTGTTGCCTAAAATTGATTTATTGGTTAAAATCAGACTTTGTCTGGTCTTTACAGGGGAGCATGCAAGACCAATTGTAGCCAACAAGTCAATTTTTAGCAACAAAATTGTTTCCTAGTTTCTCTGTGATCTGATAGTTGCCAAAAGAAGAGTTTTAATTTAGGATGCAATCAGTATCGTGGCAACAGCACGGGTCTTGGGGATCGTGGTGTTTTTTTTATTTTTTCTGTGTTTTTTATATTTTTTGGTTTCTCGTCACCCATGCATTTCTATGGTGACCCACGTTCAGGCATGAGTGGTAGGAAACCAAGAAATAGCAAGCACACACCAGAAATCCTCAAGTTTGTAGTAACAGTAGATGCTAGAAGTGAAGTAGACACAAAACCCTCGGTTTCATCAACATCATAATGGAATGATTCAATAAAAAAGTTCGTATAGAAAAACATATATTGATAAAACTTCTAAAAGTCTACGTACAATAGTATAAAATTAATTACTCAGCAATTTATATTATAAATGATGATCTACTTCAAAAGAGTTTGTCATGCCTTGATTAGAGAGAAAATATCTCATTAGTGAGCAAGAGCAAGGGTACATATTCTTCTCTAAGACCTGTTGAATTTCTTCCCCAGACTCGAAACAAAACCTGCGATATGCCCTTTAGTCGCTAAAGCTTCAATATCCTTGAAGATTATGTTTAATATTTGGTAAGACTGTTCTACAACGTCGGGCAAGAGCACCCATTAGCCAGTTCTTCCGAGGTATTTTCTTTAAATTCTAGAGGACAATTGATTGATTGCTTGCTCTCCTAGAAATTGCTCTCTTCAAGGTTTGCTTTCTCCTTATTTCCATGCAAGATTAGCTCCCATAAACATTAATCAGGGCAGCAATTCAATGCTCGCCTGCTAAATCTTGTGACCAGACGTGAAATTGTTCCGTATCTAAGTTGCTACTGATTGATAACATAATAATAGTTATGAAAAATGATACATTTTTAATTTTTTTAGAAAATTTTAAAACCTAGAAATACCAGCAAAGAATGAAAATAAGTTTTTGCTAAAAATGCCAACATACTAAGGTTCTGCGACAAGAGGGCCATCATAACTCGGAAGTTTAGGTTTTGGCACAGGTCCTGTAACCCTGCAATGCATCCAGCCTTGTCCAATTCTTTTAGGTCTCTCAAGCTCTGCTGTTACACCCCTGAAATGAAAAACATTATATCAGATATTCAAGATTCCACCCTTCGTGATAAGGTTGCCATAGAAACTATCTTTTTGAAAGCAGAGCTGGATTGTGTTGACAAGGTTTACATTATTTGTTTATAAGCAACAAGCAACTGTTTTATATTATATTATATATATATATAAATTATAAGAGCAAAGCTCGAAATGTCACAAAGAAATTTATTATATTCATTTCTACTTTAGTCGAATTTAAAAAAAATTAATATAACTGTCTGACGTTTGTCTAAGAATTAGGCAACCCCACCTCCGAGATAAGATAGAAGATAGTAGTAAGCAACTTGGAGGTAACTTACAAAAGATAATTAAGCAATTTTTAATAAATTTGGAGCTTTTAATTTAATACATTTTAATAGAAATGGAGCAAGCACTTCTGCTTTCATTGTAGGGCACTGTGACCGGGAAAGGAAATAATTAAGCCATTCGAGAATCCAATTCGAGAATAAAAAAATGTGCAAAATTTCAAAAGTCAGATAAACTGGATAAATTTCCATGATGGCGGTCTCTTTGTTGTCTTTAAAAGATGGATTATTATAAGATATTTTTGACCAATCTACGTATATAAAATGTACTGATAACATAAAGTTATAGTTTTAAAAACCGCCATCACCTAATATTGAGAGTTAGATTTGAGAGTTAGATTCAGACCCGTGCTGGTATTAAGCATGACAATAACCACTTTCTCAAGTTTAGGATCAAACTTTGGAGATATTGAATCGGTTTTAAAAATGGCGACTATAACTTGAAGGGATGGGTTCATAGCAAATTGGAAATTGAACCCACATTCTTTAAAATTAGCTAATTACGTAAAGTTTGTAAAAGCATACTTTTTATTAGCCTGTGAACTGGCAAAAAATAAATAATGAAAAATAAAAATAAGAGGAAAAAAATAGGAACAGTGGCTGGTAGTGAAAAAAAATTGTGAAATTGGAGGGCGCTCAAGGAAAATCTTTCGTAATTTTTCTTTTTGCTTGGTTCAATCCTCAATGTTTCAGTTTTTTTTTCTGTTTTTTGCTTGATTTCGGCGGTATTTCTGGCAATATTAGTTTACGCATGCGTCAACCTCTTAAGCCCCGGTCAAACGAACTGAACATTTCACTGAGCCGTACTCAGTGAAATGTTCAGTTCGTTTGACCACTTGCTCAGCCGTACTAAGCCTGCTCAGCCTTGTTTGGTGGCGATCAAAAATGTTGAGAGAGTCGCTAAACATTTCTTTTGTTCGAGGTGTTGTTGAGAGTTGCTCAGTTCGTTTGAATGCTTTGCTTTGCTCAACTCGCGCATGCCCAGTTTGGCATTCTTATAAAGCATTGCGCATGCGCCCCCAAAAGTTAAAAAAAATGGTGAGTGCTGCTCAGTGAAATGTTCAGTTTGTTTGACCACTCTGCACTGAGCAGCACTGAGCATGGCTGAGCAAAGGTTTGAAATGTTGAGTGCTGCTCAGTGAAATGTTCAGTTCGTTTGACCGGGGCTTTAGTGTACACCGAGTACGAAGTTCTATTGAAGTTCATGAACCGTTTTAGTCTTTTCATGTGGACGGGCTAAAACGCACTGTAAACAATCTCTGTCTTCGTATGGAAGGAAAACTTAATAACGTATAGTATACGTGTACTTTTGCGCCGCCAGTTAAAAGTTGATTTTCAAGTTAACTTGGTTAGCATACGGGAGCAAGTCAGTTAGTGTTAGGGTGAGTCCCACCACGACTGGGAGTAGCTCCAACCATTCTTAAAACATTTGGCCACTAAGACATCAGAAATATAGCTGGATTACAGGAGCAAATCGCAAAAACCCTTCAGGTGTAATTTAAGTATTAGGCCCAACTATTATGGTTTGTGTGTTATTTTACAGTTCATTCCTTGGTTGTTGTTAACACAAAATTAAAAACAGACTGTTGATAGAAGATGGGAATTTCAAAGACGCTTTCGGAAGTTTTCGGAAGTTTTAAACAATATTTACGAAATGCTTTTTAATTATCTTGGGAAAACGCCATTCGGTTGTTGGAACATTTGTTTGTTTTCCTTCTTTGTTTTAGTTCATGAAATTTTTGTTTCTTTGTGTGGTGGGCACATATTTGCCCGAATTTCAGTCTGGAATATTTAAATTTCAGTTCGGTTTGGAAATGTTCACATAAAAACGTTTTTCAGTCCGGTTTGGAAATGTTCATATAAAAACTTTTTTTCAGTCCGTCTTAGAAATGTTCATATAAAAACCTTTTTTCGGTTCGATTTGGAAATATTCATATAAAAACTATTTTCAATCCGGGCTGGAAATGTCTACATAAAAACGTTCTTTCAGCCCGGGCTGGAAATGTTTACATAAAAACGTTCTTTCAGCCCGGGCTGGAAATGTTTACATAAAAATCTTTACATAAAATGTTTTTTACTGTGTTTAGCCCGTGCCGGATTTTTCGTATGAGAAATTTTCACCCCGGCCAAGCGAGATCCCAGCAAGAGGCAGGTGAAATCTCTGCAGCTCATGGCTGACCCAGGCTCGTGTAAACGATCCATTTTGATTTCAGCCATTTCACAGTGGTTATACAAACAAGATAGAGGCAGTCCGAGTTCATATAAACAGGACCTGACGCACAGTATTGGAAACCATTGCATCTGCACGGATCATAAAATATTCATGATAATTTTGCAATAGTTAATATCACAAATAGTTCTTGAGTTGTGAGATATAACCTTCGTCGATCGAGAATGCTGTCACGTAAAAAGTTCATCGTAAGAGTTTTAATATTTTGTCAAATGATGTCCTCCCTGCATTTGATTTCTCAGATATTTCTCAGAAGATAAAGATTGAGAAAAATAGAGAGGAGAGATTGAGACCTGTTGTGTGTGACGTTTGCTATTAGCTCTTCTTTTTATTACTACAGACAATTGTAGAAGAACTGAAGGATGTACATGCCTGGGTGATGTGACAGAAATAATCAATTAGCGCGTGCCAGAATACCGCTTTGGATACAGCTCAAAGGCATTTCTAATAATTACAGCTCAAATTTCTATTCATGATGTCGCTTGATCATTTGCGTAAGATGGGAATTGCAAAGATGATTCTTGGCATTTTCGGCCTTTTTGCAAACATAACTCAAATGATACATTGCATACGTAAGAAAAAGCATCACACCTTATTTGGAAAGTCTCTTCTGAGTCTGTGCTTTGCTGATAATCTTTCTTCGATTATATTTATTTTGACTGGACTCAGTGAATTTTTTTCTTCGGGAGATTTTTACTTGATGAAGAAGGTCGCATGGTGGACGCATATTTTCCTGAATTTCGCCTGCATTGCCATGTTTAATCATGTTATATTCATAGCTTTTCAGAGATTGCTTTCCATAATGTTCCCTTTTACATTCCGTGTCATATTCCACGGGAAGCGTTTCACTGTCCTCATCTTGCTTACTTGGTCTTTGGCAATAATCTACAGCATGTTAAGCGCAGTTGTCAAAATAGATTTCACTCGTATCAACTCTGTTGCTATTTTCATGTTTAGCATTGCGCTAACAGTTTTGTACGTTATAATATCGTATAAATCCTTGCACAAGGACAAGGCATTGCAGCGCTCAAACTCTCTTGAAAATTCGCACAAACATCTCACCGTTCTTTTGCATGCAATTCTCGTAACAGTAGGCTTCAACTTTAGTTTTCTCCCTTTTGCCGTAAATTATATTTTCGTGCCATTCGATGTTACGACCACTGTCGTATGTGATTCGTTCGTTGCGACAAATCCTCTACTGGATTCATTGGTATACTTTTACGTGAACAAATGCCGAAAGAAAAGAACGTCAAAACGGAGCAACCTTCAACAAGCCAATGCTGGTCATGAGGCAACCAATTTACGCGATAAAGCTAGCATTGTCATTCCTTTTGACAACCCTACAACCGTTGTGTGACAGTTGGACATTTACAGGTTTTTTTAGTTCCGGGGGGGGGGGGGGGGCACTACACCTGGGGTGAAAAGGGGTGT
>JAYJMH010031101.1:0-17056 GCA_036873815.1 Phacellophora camtschatica
AGTTGCCTTCTTTGTTTGGGATATATCTCAATTTGCCGACAAAAATTTCATTTGTGCCGACAGATAAAGTATTGGGGTACAACGCCCCCCGTACCCCCTATGGGGACGCCCCTGATAGTCATCCCTTGATGATTTCTCCATTTTAGATGGGACTAATAATAAATTTGATCTACTTATTTAACGTTATTTTTTTATAAGAAATCACTTTATAAGAAACTCACCGGTGAAAGCCGTGCAGATTTAGGAAACTTTGACTAGTGCCTGAAAAATTTCTCAGAAACGTATTAGCGAACCTTGTAGTGCGTAACGATATTATTGGAATGGACAAGATATCAGATGATTAATTCAGTGAAGATGGATACAACATTTTATCAAATAAAATTAATACCCAGTTTTTGCTAATGTTTTTGTTGAGAAAAAGAGTTCATGGTAGAAAGCGGAATTTTTTCATATACACTGTACTGAAAACGGAAATTTTTCATATATAATTAAGAAACTGTTAAGAAATGTTTACTGGTGCAATTTGGTCAAAAATGTTCCACAATGTCGAAAATGTCACTAGTGGAGCCTTAGCCAGGTTTCTTATAAAAAAATGTCCTTATTTTGAAGGATCTTCCATCCTTCAATTCACAGTATTCTTCTGTTCCGCTGGTATTTTTCCAATTAGTTCCGTCCTTCTTTTCATTGTTTGTACTTTCCTGTCTTGTTTAATTAGCACGTGGAATAGCAAAATTATCATTAAATACACTTCTTTGGTTCGTAAAGATTTATGTATAGCTTTTCGCACAATTGAACTTTGTGTTTCGCTCAATTGAAACCAATTGAAAAAAAAAATCAAAAAATAATTGAAAGAAACTTATACTATAAATTTTTCTGCAATCTACATCTACTATGGGAAGAATGGGTATTATCGTGTTTTTACTGATATTTAGATTTATAATTAAATTACTGTTTCGTGCCAAAAAGTCAATAGCTGCACTTTTAGTTTTAGAAAATTCTTTCTTGCTTGTCTTCATTAAAAAAATTATGTTAAATACTTCTAAAATCAAGAGAAATTTAATTTATGACTTACAAAACATAATTGCAAATATAGAATAGCATAAACATACCTCTAGCTGGGAAGTATCAAGCATAAACATCTTTATTTTTTGCTCTGTTCACATCTGGTTATTAGTTTGACAACTCTCATAAAAATAAATTGATAATGATCAGTATGTGACTTTCCAAAATAAAACATCTGGACAACTTTATGCGGTTGCTCAAAAGACAAGCAGGTGAAAATTAATTTTGAGTGGGAATCAGCAAATGTTATTATCGGTTTACAGAAGAACAGAACATACGCTTTTATTAATAAGCAGCACCTTACAAGCAACTGCCTAGCCTAGTTTTCTGAAGCTGTGAACATTTTTTTTCTTATGGATGTTAATCCAATTTGGTTTGGGGGGGATTATGGCTCCCCTACCAAACATACTTCAAGATCAACTAAACTACTTACAATGAGGTACTGAGACTTTTTGATGTCTATAGAAATTTATTGGCTTCAAAACTATTATACAATTAAGGCATATTGTTCTCCCACGTGACCTCATATGTCCTTATTTGGAAAATCATTACAAAAAAATTGTAAAAACACCTCTAATAAATTTGCTAATCAGCAAATCATTTCACAAAATACACCATTCGATTCACCTGATTTGTTTCCTCTGTGAATCTGAAATTATGTTTTACTTATAATTTTTCAGGCTTTGGTTTTAGCAATATAATGCTAATTAGTGCTATTATGGAATCTATAATGTTTATTTATTATGTGTGAGAGGCATGGGAGGTTTCATTATCATAATTCCTCTGATTGCTGAAATAAGAAGGCTGGCCAAAATAGCCTCCCCTCCGCACAAAAATATCAAACTATTCACCCGGGTTAATCATGATAGAATTGCTCCTCAGTAATATTATTGCTTAAATAAGGTGCATTTCTGAACCATAAAATACATACTACTAAAGCATATGTCCTTCGCCATAACTTGAACTTGGTATAACTCCCTTCGGATAGAATGGGAAATTTTCCTCTGTTCTTTCTCCAGATCTTCCATTGCATTTAGCAAAGCATAACAACATGCGAGCAGGAGAATTACAAAAACAAGCAATGCCGGGGTTCAATAGAAAGCTCGTGTTGCTTACGAAATAATTGAATAGATGATTATTTATTTATAAGCAAATGCCTTATGAGCGACTGTAATGAAGTTTGTCTAAAAATGAAGCAACAAACCCAATTTAGGTAAGATAGAGGTAAGATAGAGGTAATCAACTTTCAAGAGAAAGGTAAGCAATTTTGATTATACTGCTGTTAGAGCAAACTCTTCTGCTTTCGTAGTAGAGCACTGCAGCAATGAAAGGGATGTTTGAGCCAAGTACTATTTTCAATTGCCCAATAATATTTATAATTATTATTTAAGCCCAGTATTAAACATCTAAGCAACCATTTAAGAAACGTAAGTTATAAATGTTTCTGAAAATCTTCAGTGCTATCCCAAAATCCTAAGTTACTTATGAAAGATATCTTGTAATAGTTACTAAAACATTAAATTGCTTAAGCAAACAATATAAAACATAACACAATGCACTCTGTGTGTGTTTACATTCAGTAAAATGTTATTGTAATTAAGTTCTTCTGCTATGCAAAAAGTGTGGATGAACTACTGATGTTTTTAAATGTGGATGAACTACTAATGATAAAAGACTGAACTTTAACCTTATTTGTTAAAAACTGCTCTCAAAATTTTGTCCAAAGTCAAAATTTAGCAGGAAGCAATTCATTGTTGTGTGCTATTTTGGTCTTCAAAAATGTATTTATCAATCATTGTAGAGTAAATTAGGAAGCCTTGTGTAACGGTGTAACAAAGGAAATATTTGATTATTTTAGAAAAGGAACTTATTTAAATATGAATTTTTAAACGTTTTATTGATCACTGATCTTTCTGAAAATTGAAAATTCTGCCTAACCTGTATGCATCTCTCTTGAAGTCATAGCTTGGAATAAGCACCATATCGATTGTGTCCCATGGAAGAGGGAGTTTTGAAAAAATTCCCCCGGGGCTTATTTGAGTTTTTACTATATGTAGCTTTTTAAATTCTACGTTGCTTTAAGATAAATTTCCATTTCTAATTGATACTGATAGCCTTCACCTTGGTGTGGAAGATAATCTACGGCCCGTCAAACGAGCCATAAAACTTTGAAATGCTTTAATTTTCTTGATTGTCAAAAGAAGGTTTACTACAGCTTCTTGATATTTCAAAACTTTAGACAATAAAAAAACTTACAATATCTCCATTTCTTCTGACAGTTGAAAAGACTTTTTTAGTTTCGTTTTCATATCAATCAAGCCTTTATTAATGTTGAAGATGATTCTTTTTACTCCTTCATTTACTGAAGTAACGTAACATAGCATAATGTTAATTGTACGTGTGACCAAAGAACAGCTGGCAGTCGTCGAAACAAATTGCGAGAGACAATTATATGAAGGACAGTTCTTCCGACATAGACTTATAACAAGATTCTAACTGGGTCAAACTTCTTGATGAGCATTGGGAGTGGTTTTATCAAATCCTTAGCTTATCTTCAAATCACCAAAATCCCGAAATTGCAAAACAACTATGTATAAATAAAGCTTCAGCCAATGAATTGTTTTTTTTTTCAAATGCAACATTCATAGATGTGATTTGCATTATTTGTTTGCTTATTGCCATTACTATTGACCGTAAAAGTTATTCAAACTTTCCTATTTAGCAATAAAGATGCTGCAATTGAATTTTTTTAATTTTACTTTTAAAGAATAAATATTTTCCATTGAAGAAAAACATTGATTGGATGCAAGAACAATGAAACAAATTGCTTCATTATTGATTTTCTTGTCAACACTTTCATTGATCGGTGATCAGTGGTGTACCCGTGGAGCTAAATCTAATAACTAATCGAATCCAATAAATATTTGGGATAACTACTTAACTAGAAGGGCGTGGGAGTCGAATAACTTAGGAAAATGTCTCAGGGTGAAATGCTATTGTCGAGCCAGGTTAAGATTACTCAGGGTGCTCTTCTTTACCACTTTTACATTTATTATCGGCGTTATTTCTATATTTAGATTGAATATCACTGAACTGTTACAAGCATAAGAAAGGAAAGAAGTAGCTATAAAGATTCTTCTGTAATTAAAATCTATATTGTTTCGCTCAGAGAAAAAGCAAGCGAACGCAGCGAGCAAGCAAAAATCCAAAGTGGAGATAAAGCAAGCGAGCGCAGCGAGCAGATTTTCTATACTATAAGGATCTACTATAAGTTGAGAGGCACTTCTCAGGACCATAGGAATCATTTTTGGATTGGGAGGAGGGGCTGGTGGCTCGATGGAGCCCCTATTTCTGATAAAGATGCTCTTTTTCTTTTGGCAGTGCCATTTAACTCCTGAAAGTGCCTTTTTCTAAAAAGAATGCTCTCCTCTTCTAGGTAGAAAGCCCCCCAAAAAATTTTCTAAGATACTATTTTTAAATATCACTATTATAGCACACGTGTTAAAATACAGGCGTTAGAGGCAGGTCTCAATTCCTTGATGTAGCTTAAAAGCCATTCAGTCATTCAGATCATATCCTAACTTTATCGTTTTATTTTAGAGACATCCATTTTAAAGAAAGGGCTCTTCCACAATTTGAGAGGTACTTTTAAGAGTTGAAGGCACTTTTTAAAAAGGGGCATCTACTTTAGAGCAAGAGACACTCTCAAAAGTTAAAGACCACTTTCAAGAAAAGGGCAACTTTTATAGAACAATGGGCACTTCCAGTAGTTAAGGGCAGGGCAAAAGTACAAACCCTACTTTTTTTTTTGGGGGGGGGGTACAACTTCCAAATTTAATGAAAAAGGGCGTGGTTATTAGAATAGAATCGCACTACCACGTGACCAAATCTTCAACTGGACGAGCGGAGTGAGTTCAATATTTCGGGGATCCGAGGGTACTACCCTGGAAGAATTTTTGTGGCCACACCCTTCAGATTGGCTTAGAACGACTCCAATATATGCTTTACATCGATGATTGAACTTTACTTCAGGGTAGGTCAAACATCTGCTATAAAGGTATAGCAAAATTTTAAAATTTAAGATTGCTGGAGTGGCTGTCGAGCCTGTTTTTGGAGTCAAATGACAGAAAATGTCGAGTTCTTCAGCAAAATTTGAAATTTAAACAAGCAGATTGACTGTCGTGACCATATTTTGGTTTCTGCATTACATTAATAAACTATTGGTGGGGAGTTGTTTTACGAAATTTTTAAATTTAAGATTTCTTGAGAATAGCTCATGTAGCTATTTTCATTTCAAATGCAAAAGTACATTTCTAACACATGATTGAAATGACAAAAACAGGGATTTCCGAAAGAAAAAGTTTTAAATGTGGAACGCTATGTGGGCTGTCATGGCATATTTATATGAGAAAACTTCAAAATTTATACAAAAAATTTCCGACAGAAATTTGCCTACTTTTCTTGGGATGTATCATAATTTGCCGACAAAATTTTCGTTGGTGCCGATGAAGTATTGGGGGCCTTATACCCCTCATAAAAAGGTAAATTATTAAACAGATAAGGTATTGAGGATAAAGTAAGGGGCATATTTTGTTTCGTAAAAAGGGGCACTTCTAAAAGAAAGTCAAAGTTTTTCAGAATAAATGGGAAATGGTGAGAAGAGAAGTGGCGTCAATTCATTCTTATTAAAAAGGCACTTCCAGGAAGGAGGCATTGAAAAAGGGCACTTCCAAAGAAATAAGGACACTTCTATATCCAGCAGAAAAGTGGAGGGCTCCCCTGGCTTCTCGTTATTTAATTCATGAAAATATCGGTATCGTGAGCCAAAAATCGTAAAATATCACCTATCGGTATTGGTAACACGCGGAACACCCTCTAATCGAAATTTCTCCAATTTATGATTGATGGGGTTGCCAAGGCGACTGTTACTTCCAGCAAAAAACGATGGGATTTTGAAAACCAAACCTCTTTCCGAGGGCGAGGCGTTTTCGAAATGGCAAATTATTGGATCTTGCATGTGCAAAACGTTACGCCATTGTCAACTACATAATTTTTAACAGCTGCCCCAAACACTTGGGGTAGAATTTACTTCAATCTTTACAATCGCTTAATCAAAGATGAAACTTGTAAAGTATGTATAAACAACTCTTACGTTTTCAAATTGGTGACATATTATTTTTGTTGCAAACTTTTGTTTATTGATGATATTTAATGAATTGTTTTGGTGGTGATGTGGATTTTTTGTTGTTTTTTTACGGGACTTTAATTAAACTTTTGTAAATTGAATACAGGTTTTTTTAATTAGTGATCTTGTATTGAGGCTGAGGCTGGAGTTCCTTAATTTTTTTTGTAAGTGAGGCTCGAAGTTCCTTACCTGTTCCTTATCAGAAAAATAACAATCTATCCTCTCGTTTAAATTTATTATGGCTCTGCTGCAGCTACAACACCACTATGTATAGCCTACAGTAAAATAACTGTTCAGTTTTTGAACATTCATGGTGTATACGTAGACTAGTTTAGTTAGTTAGGTTAGAAAGAAAAACATCCAAGTAAAAAGTATACACTACACTTGCATATGAAGTCTGGAATCTGTATGTGTCACGCCATCCAGTACAGAAGTGCTTAAAACAATAGATACAAACAATAGAAACTGGCAGAATATGTGGCATAGGCGTGAGCAAATTCCACATGGGCACTACAACGTACATACTTGGGCACTACAACGTACAACATAATAATAAATGGTGTGTTTTTCATATTTCTAAATTTTAATTTACCTTTTTCAATATGCCTGACTGAGCAGTTCCTTAAAGTTCTTTAATTTTTTGGCAATCTCAGCCGCAACTTCCTTATTAAAGGTGTTCCTAATAAAATTAATTTGCTTTTATTATGCCATTAAACTATCTGTTATATTGAGGCCAATGTGGAATTTGTTCACGCCTACACCACATGTGACACCAGTTGCTATTGTTCTATTGTTTGTTTCTATTTGTTTAAGGCACTTCTGTACACCACAGATCTGTGGAGTGACATGTACAGATTCCAGACTGGTGCTGATGTTGATGTTAAAGAGGAGTGCTTTTCATAATGTGAATACCGTAATAATTTGATTAACCCTCCCTTCACTATGATTTTTTAAATATGCCCCCCTCTCAAATAAGCCCCCCCTATTTTTTCTAAACAGAAATCAAATAAGCTCTCCTCTGGTATTCTGTCAGATTCAGAATTCTTTCCAGAATTCTTTTTTGTACTACCATACCTATGTTGAGTTTCATAAAGATAACCTTTTTTAGGTTAAATACTCATGCTTTCTTTTAGATAATGCTCTCAGGGAAGCTGACTTTTGAATAAGCCCCCCACCCTCTTCAATAAGCCCCCCACCCTCTTCAATAAGCCCCCCACCCTCTTCAATAAGCCCCCCCTCTTCAATAAGCCCCATGAAAGTCAACTGACCTAAAGTTTAGTCCTTTGTTGATGTTACACTTGTGATTTGGCAGGGACACTAATTAGAATCATTGTTTTTCTTGTTTTGAAAAACTAATTATTAGAATTATGGTCCATTCACAAAATTTATTCTTACAAAATCTCAATAATCTATATATATATGTGTTTTACTTCTTAAAAAATTGAGAGAATTTGAGAAAGTTGTGTGACTTATTTTGCTAATGGTTACAAAAACAATTAGTTTGTCTAAGCATATTGCAATATTGGGCCAACTGTTTGTTCTCCAGATGCAAGACAAGCAAAACTTCATTCTGGCAGAAAGTAAATCTCTGCATAGAGACAGGCTATATTCTGCTACAGATCTTCGCTCCTCTGCATAAATAATACTGACAGACATGTCTTCTTCAGCCTGAAATGTCTGTCATTTTTATTTAATTGCATAGACTATAGAAAATTTAATATTCGATTTACCAATATTTACCCATCATCCACACAAATCTGAATTTTTTGTTTATTTAGGCCTATTGTTTATTTCTTGACAGATTTTTAATGAAGCTCAGTCATGAGTCTGTTACCGTGGAGCTAAAAAATGGAACTGTTGTCCATGGGACAATAACAGGTAAGAAAGAAATAACTTTTATGAAGGCCTGTATATACGGACCTTACATATACAGAACTCATGTTACCTTAGATATATGGACCCAAAGTAAATGCTACCTTACATTATACAGATGTCACTATACGGACATATGCAGACCATCTTGGATCCGGCTGATTTTTCCATTATTTGAAAACATTGAGAACATAATTCATACAAAATTTGAACTCAATATCTCAAACGGTTATCGATTTACAGCGAATCATTACCAAATTTCACCTGATTACAGCGAATGATACCTAATTTTAGGGCATGGCACTAAATTAAACTGCAAAAAGTTTGCTTCCACAAGTACACTCTGACTGCAAGTTTATTTTAAATATTTTTACAGATTCCATGGCTGTAGAATTTGGTACCATATGCCTTCATATCATGGAATGGTATATGTAATTTTTGTAAATGAAATAATTTATTTCTTTTTAACAATTTTCTGAACTCTTCGTTTTAAGCCTAAATATTTATCCAACCAGTTAACCTTTATATACCATATGAAAGAGCACTCTTTAGGCTATCATAAAACATCTATTAAACCATTTTCACATTGAGGAGACCTGTTGAAGCTGAGGTTGAAAAATTAGATTTTCCCTGAAAATTTGTACTTGCTCACAAAACAATTTCATGTCTCCAACCATCTATGAACTCTTTCTATTTGCCATCTGAAAGAGCTATCAGAAAACAAAATTTCTGAATTTTTTGTTTCTCCCGATACCTAAACATAGCATATGAACTCTTTCTATTTGCCATATGAAAGAGCTATCAGAAAATAAAATTTCGGAATTTTTTGTTTCTCCTGATACCTAAACATAGCATATTTTGATTATAAATAACCTTTTTTAGGTTCATTACAATCTCGTTAACACTGTAAAGATAATTAAGATATAATCCGATAATATTTTCGAAATCTAAAAATATAGCGATGTGTTATTGCAAGATTTAATTTCTTACTTGTGAATTTTTGGACTAGGGAACAAAAGAAATTCCATCCCTTTTAATTTTTCATTGAAGAAAACACAGGATAACTTACCAAGAACGCAATGAGTTAAAGTGTGCAATTTTTGCAAAGTTTAAATTAAAGGAGAGTTTAGGTGTTCTATTATGTGTCATATTTTGGACTTACTCCCTTTTATTTGCTTCCAAACAACATTTTTTGTCGTTTCTGAAGAGATCTCATACGAAAACATTACCCCTGGGAGAATATAACAATGAATTTTGATTTTACCTTTTAATGCATACAAATATACACGTTTCATTTGAAGTTAGAAAAGTTTACCATACATATTTACCTTACTCGCGCTTATCATAACTTTTGTTACACTCCCCAATCACCATCCACGACCTTCAATACCCTTGCCACCCTAGAAATAGTGTCAGTAAAGAGTAGCAATGGAGTGCTTTCTCCCAAAGTTTTTCCTGGGTTGATTTTCTAATTTTTCCAAATCCATGGCAGACAGGTTTGGGGGTGAGGTCCTTCCGAAACTTGTTACCTTTGTCATTGCTACTTTCAGTCTTCAGTCAATAAGTAATTTTGAAAAAAGATGAAAAGTCAAATGGTGCTTTTTAACTACTAAAAGAAATACACAAAGCTGAAATGAAGGTAAAACACGGATGTTTCTTCTTAAACTCAAGCTTTTATCAGATGGATTAAACATGTTTTTTATTTGATTTGAATGTTGTTTGGGAAATATGAAAGTTCATTTTCACTTCATTTTCAGGTGTTGATATGAGCATGAATACACATTTAAAAGCTGTGAAGATGACACTGAAAGGGAAAGAGCCAGTTCAACTTGAAACACTCAGTATCAGAGGAAACAACATCAGATACTTCATTCTCCCCGAAAGTTTACCATTGGATACATTGTTGGTTGAAGACCCACCAAAGGAAAGAAGGCCTGGGAAGGCTGGGGGAAGTAAGACATTTGCGTTTTGTTTTCAGGTCTGGGCCATCTTGATTATAGGTTACATTGACATTTTTACTGTATTAATCTTGAGCTCGGAACAGACACCCCCTGCTTATTAGTTTCTGGTTTTTTCAGACTCCCGCCCCTCATGTTATATTGGCCCCCATTCATTAATTTTGCCAGACACGCTGACCAGGTAGAACTATTTTTTCTGAAATCTTGGGCATCTGGAAACATGGTATTTGTTAATTTTAGCAAGCAAAGATACTGAATCAGCAAATAGAGGAGATCCTGAATTGGTAAAATGAAAAATTACCTTCATGTTTTGCTGAAAGTACTTTTGTTTTTCTTGGGTCGTAAACTGCACAGCTAACCACAATAAAATTACCTTGATTTGATAAACCTCAATTTGACCCAAGAGCAAATTAACAATACTTATTGATTTTTAGATATGATTATTAATTTCTAATTTAAGATATGAGTATTAATTTTTAGACATGTTGCACTCCCCGCTTATTTTGAACCCCTATTTAATAATTTTGTAGACATGACCAGATCCCCTACTAATTTTTAACCCCCTCCCCCATTCTTTTCGAGCTTGAGAGTAGGTGAATAAAAAAGCTGCATCAGAAGTCAGTATTAAATCATTTATATTTTGAAGTCGATTCTTGCTGTCTAATTGAGATGCAACTTCAAACATACGAATATGATTTCGCACATATAAATAAATTTTAGGAACAATTTTACCTCCAAAGCTTACAAGAACATGCTCCTCGCAATGAAGAGAGATAAATATTTCAAGATACTTGTAGGAATGGCAATTAAAAAGACTAATCTAATGTGTTTAAAGTTTAGAACCTGTCTTTACTGGGAATGGCGTTGTGATGGCTCTCGCATTATCATTCAGATACACAGCGTACCATCCCTCTAATTTTATCTCAAAAACTGAGGACCCGTTTTCATCTTCGGTCGTATCTTATTAATTATTAAAAAAATAAAATAATTTCTACGATAGAAGAATAAAATATTTCAAGGGCGGTTGAATTTCTCATGGTAAAACTGTGGACCGTAGTATTTTCACAGCCAGCGAGTTGTCATAGGGTTGAGCATAAAGTTGTCATTGGATTCAGCAACAGCGAAACAGAAACAAATATAATGAAAATAACTTGAACTTTGACGGAAACAGTGACAAGAGCAATTTATAAATCTGTAATGAATATATGTGGAAATAAAAATTATTATGAAATATAAATTGGTCGATAATCTAACATCGTCATTGAAACTCCGTTCTGTTAGGAGACGTTTCTTGTTACAATCTAGATAAACATGTCGAAAAGTTATTTCATCTGAATAGCTTTATTTGATTCAAGAAATGTTTTTGATTTGAAAAGTGATTTTAAAAATTGTTTATCATGACGCTGCAACTGGAAACTAGCAATTGTAACAGATTTTTAAATATAGCTCTGTATCCTAAGTTTTTATAATTAGTTATCTGCAACTTAAATCAGTAAGGGTTGGATTTATTATATTTTCAATGAATTATTGGCCTCCCAGCTTTGTGCAGTGCAAAGAAGAAGATGTACGGTTTCGTAATAGCGACATAACCCAAAAGTTATAGCGATACAGTGTGAGAAACACCTTGAGTGTTAATGCAAAGAGTAAAATTTCGAAAATAGAACATTGTTATTTGAATTTTCTTCTAAATACATGGCATGTCCTTCTTTCCATGTTGTTATTGTTTCTGCTCTTTTCAGTTTTTCTCGCTATGAATTCGAATGATGACAAAAATGTTTCCTTGGGCAAATCCAATATGTGAACATTTAGAAATCAAGAATTTTCGATTTTGCTTCTTGGTCAATCATTCTGTTCCAATTACTATTGATGCTTTGTTTTCCTTGAATCGCTATTCGAACACCAACTTCCGATGCAACTTCTCCAACAGCAGCAGCTTTTTTTCTTGAATATTCTGGAAAGCAAGATTTTCTGTTATGTGAGAACCAATCGACGACTCTTTGTGCTCCTCAATGCGTTTATGTAAGTGTCGGAAAGTATAGCCGACATAACTTGCTTCACACAAGTCACATTCAAAATGATAAACATCACAAGGCTGCGCGTCCTTATATTTGAGCTCTTCGCCAATTTTTCGGGTTGTAAATACGGGCAGAACTTCTTTTGTAATCTTGCCGATCTTTGAAAGGAAATTTTATTCTGATGGGAATTTCCTTCTCATTTGGCCCAGCATCCTTTGTTCTAAATGAACAGAACTTAACATTTGATGAATGGTTTTATTTTTCTAAAAATATTTCATTGGTTGTAATTACACAATGATTTTTGTTTATATATGTGTAAGATGCAGAAACAACTAATTTATTCATACAAAAAAGCAATGTTTTCAGTGCACTAAGCAGCAAAGTATAGCAGTGTTTATCATTCTAGATGATATGATTATTAATTACGATATGTTTGCTTTGAATAACAAGAGCAGTAAAAGTAGTCTGCAGTAAAAGACGGCCAAAATTTAAAATTTTTAAAACACCGATAAAGTTCTATTATATATGATCAAAATTTAAGGATAAGGATCAAGCATTTTCAGATTCAACAAATTGAAATAAATCATTCGGTTTTTAAGCGCCGTACTTGTGCCCAGTTTTCCCCTGGAATAATGTTTGCATACTGTACAAACCCACATACAAGAACCTTACGTTTTGAAGGTTAGCCTCACAAAGGTTTAAACTCACATACAAAATTTCGAAATGCACAAATGAGTTAGTCTACTCACAAGGTGCAGAAATTACATTATTTTAACTTACATTGACTTTTAAAATCTTTTTTAATAGTTTCTTTAAAATTACAGTATTTTTAAAAAGTTCTTGGGAACATTTTAGGGTAAAAGGCTCATAGAAGTTATGGTCCTTGTATGCGAGTTTTCAATGTAAAAGTTTTTTACAACTAGATACAAGGGCGGCCTATAAAAATGCGGTAGCAATTCAGCCCAATAGATGCGTGATCAATAGGCAGATTCAGTCTTAGTGATCATGCATTCATTTGATGATCTTTAATGTATATATCATTTCTTTAATCGTAATCTATTATTATTCTTTGTAAACAGTTTCGTAATCTTTCTTTTCAGTGTCTGGCTTTGGCGGTAGCAGGGGACGTGGTCGTGGTCGAGGCAGAGGAAGAGCCCGAGGTGGAGGTGGAGGAAGGGGACGTGGTGGTGGTGGACCACCAAGAAGGTGAAAGAGTATTGCTGGCAATGAAGACTATGATATTTTTCAGACAAAAAGATATCAGTGCAAAATAGTTTTTCCATGAAGCATAAAGCCTTCGATGATCTGTTGCGTCATTTCCCAGCATTTTAAAGTGGTTTTTAAACTTTTAAGAATATAGAACTCAGAGACTCAAAGCTTTTACATAGAAGTTACACTTGAAGAACCAAAAAGAAAGTGTCGACCTTGGGATGATGACGATAGTCAAACTTTAAGTTATTTTTCACTCTGTGTAAAACGTATTTTCTTTTCTCGAATCTGTGTTTAATAAAATGATTTTTGGAACAGACAATTCATTAATGTCAATGTTGGTCATTTGTCTAATAAGCAGATTTGTAAGTGATTTTGAAATGACAAAATATTAGATATGCCTTTTCAAAGCATGTAAAGACTATTTTACATTCACGTGGACTACTAATGACCCCCTAATGGCCACAACGAAGAACAACAAAATCTATAATTTTGAAACTTTAAATGCAATAACATTTTATATGATAGCTTTGAGTTTTTAACTTTTTGTATTCAAATGTTGATCACAAAATGTTGCATTTTTTGTATTCTGCCAGGTCAACCTTTGAAAATTTAAATGACAATGACTGAATATTTTTGCAACTATTGAAAAGACGATTCTCAACATATTTTCTGCAGTTGTGATGGTGTTATACTGTACTTGACTGTCAAAATTTAAACTGTTTGTATGCCCAAATTAAAATTACACACTTGTGTGGTGTCAAAACGTAGTAAGAAAGCTTGGTAGATACTACGGGCAATATGGAGATTTTTTCTTATTTTTCTTTTTTTTTAATATGAACACCTATTCCTAACTTAATGTTTTCACGGGGTCTTCGAGTTACGCTAAGTCGTGTTTGCGATTCTGTTACTTTCCTTTTGCCTTCTTCATCCAGTCTGGTATTAGTTTGCATTTTAGGTGACTAGAATTTTCTTTTCGTGTTCTTCAAGACCGATTTTTGTATCGCGTCGACGTTTTACGAAATATCTATTGTTTTGTTTGTGCTAAATCTATCTTGGTAAAGGGTGGTATAATATCGAACTTGAGATGAATAAATAAAAACAATCATAATGCTGGTAAATAATATTGTTGGAAATAGCAACCTTTTGGGTCTATACTCTTTATCAAGTAGCTTTACAACAAGGTTTGTTTATATTGTTTGATTACAAGGAGATGTAATACATTTAATATCTTTGTGCTTGCACTCAATAGGTTCCATTGGAGAAATCAAGAAAAGTCCCATAACTCGATTCCTTTCCCGGGTTTTCCAAACAAAAGTTACGAATTTGATTGTGCCAACAAATGTATTACAGTCAACGCCCGTTAATTCGACCTCCGTTAATTCAAACATTGGTATATTCGAACAAAATTCTTGAATCTCCTAAAACGCCATACCATACAAAAGCCGCTCAATAATTCGAACATTCGCTAATTCAGTATTTGCATATCAGTGTTTGAATTAACGGACGTTGACTGTACAACTCTCCGAAATTTGCTTGCTGTCACTCATTAATATTTAACTTGACCAAACGTATTTCATTTGACATTTTTAGTCTCTTTTGAGTCGAAATATTCATTTTGAATGTTCAAGTCACGTGTCACCCTACAACCAGAGCTTTTGCAGAATGGTTTGCGGTAGATTCAGTTCTAATGAATATATTTATTCGTGCTCCGTCGCAGTGTCTTCTTAGCGCTCCTTTTCCTCTGTGTGGTTTTAATGTCCCGTTATTTTTTATACAAATCAAGAGGTATATATATTCCACCAATATATTTCACCCCCTGCATGAAATAAATTCTGAATGTCTGATTCTGCGGGTATTGCACAAACTTATTGAATGAATTTGACTTAGGCAAAGAAACTTTTAAGGTTGTGCAAGGCCTCTCCCTCCCTTCTCATTGCTCCTCCCATATTCTCCTTAAAAAAGACGAAATGTTAATCTTTAATCGTTTTTATGAACACCAAAACGCTTACGACAGAAATCCATTGCCTCACCTTGCCTTCTGAGCAACATAATGCAACAAATGGTAACAAAATAAGATTTTCCCAAAATGAAGGTACTCAAAATGTCTCAAATCTATATAATGTGTTCTGCGATTATGATGAACAAATTGATAAGAGGTGTATTGGAATGCTGTTCTTGACGTAATTTGCTGATTGTCCTTTCTACATTATGTTATTTTTTACCCCTCATTGCATGATGTTGCTCAAGAGATTGTTATGAAGTATGTAGCTCTTTTTATTGTAGATAAAACCTATTTCAACTATAAAGTAATATTTTATCAAAGAAAAATAATCATGCATTAAATTTTGATGGTCTTGGTTTTAAAAATTAACACAATCAACAATCAACTCAGTCAGTAACAGAGAGCTTATTACAACAAGTATGTATATTGAATCTGATTTAGTTGTACGGCCCACAAATGTAATACTATTGACGAAAAAGGCGTATGCCGTATTTCTCCACAAAACGTTAATATGCATTTCAATGAGGATAACATTGTACAGTCTTTAGGGTATAAAAGATAGCGTGAAAAACTGAAACTGATTAAGTTTGTCAATATGGAAACAAAGGAAATGTAAAGCTGCAGTTGCCGTCATTTCTATTCATCTAAAAATAATTACCTGATACCAGGTAACTATCAGTCACGAAAACTTGTCTGTTACAATGACACGGAAGAATGCAAACAGGCCGTCATATAAGATGAGGTGGCTTTAAATGTTACCAAGGTTTTACAAACAGCTTAAAAATCACGATCTAACACCAGTACCGTCGGAAGCTGTTCCAGATTTGGGGGGAGCTTATTGTTTATAGAAGCCCCCCAGCCTTCTCCCTTGCTTCCGGCGGTACTGAACACAGACTACGAACATTTTACGATGGAAAACAGCTTGATGTAAATATAATGAAAATAACTGATCACGTTTAAGGGGGACCCCCGATAGGCACCATCGTTCACGCAAAAACGCCAATTTTGATCGCTTTTCACGCCTTCACGTCGTGTATAAATCGATTTCACGTTCACGCAGGACAAGAATCATGGCGATTTTTCGCTCAATTTTTAATTTAGTTTTCAATTGTTTTCTTTTCGAGGCTCTGGTACCAGGGTAGGACGTTGGTAGCTAAGAGTCTCATTTTATTGACACAAACGAGTGTTATCATTAACCCATTGATTGGTATTATTTCAGGCTTTTTAGCAAATAAGATTTTTGAGTAAAGAAGTTGGCCTACGTATTATGTGCCAGTGGTGGTTTTGTACATTTTTTTGTGGCCATGCCTTTTAGATTGGCTTAGAATACCCCTTTAGTAAGAAATGGCTGGCAACGCCCACTTTATAAGGTAAGTGCAACTGACCCTCGACTTACATGAGCCTATAGCAACAAGCCTTGACTGACTCCAAATCTCGCCACTAACTATTCTTCTGGGGACTTTGTTTTTTGAAAATTTACAAAAAATGATACACAAAAAAGTTGACACTCAAAAATTAGAATTTTTTTTTTTTTAATTAAAATATTTTCATTTAGTTCATTTAGCACTATTTCTTTCACTAAATTTTATACCTTGCTTGATTATTGTCATCAGTTGTGGTACCAGATTATTTCCAACGAAGAGGCAAAAATTTTAATTTTAATTAAAAAAAACATTTTAATTCCCTTTGCGACTGGTTCATAAAAAATAAGTTGAGTATACACTTAGGCGAAGACAAGACTAAAAGCATT
>JAYJMH010031112.1:0-17055 GCA_036873815.1 Phacellophora camtschatica
CTAAATTCTAAATTCTAAATTCTAAATTCTAAATTCTAAATTCAAGTACCATCAAGGGTTCCTACCCCCACAAGGTTATACTTGCTGCGATGATGATGATTAGATTAATAAATAAAGTAGATTAATAAATAAGTACGATTAAGGGTTCATATCCCCAAGGTCATACTTGCTGCGATAATAACTAACAAATAATTAAATTAGACGAATTATTAAATTAGATTAATAAATAAAATAGTTTAATTATTATATTAGATTAATAAAACATATTAGATTAAGGAATAAATTAGATTAGTAAATAAGTACCATTTGGGTTCATATCCCCAAGGTCATACTTGCTGCACAAGAATGACCTTAATTAAATTCTAAATTCTATAGCCAGCCAGCATGGCCAAGTGGTTGAGGCTCATGGTTCATAATCGCAAGGTCGTGGGTTCGAATCCCACTAATTCTGAATTCTAATAAATATATTAGTTTAAATAAGTACCATCAAGGGTTCCTACCCCCACAAGGTCATACTTGCTGCGATGATAACTAACAAATAGATAAATTAATCAAATAATTAAAGTAGATTCATGAATAAACTAGATTATTAAATAAATTAGATTAACTATTATTTTTAAATAAATTATATTAACTATTATATTAGAATAATAAATCATATTAGATTAAGGAATTAATTAGATTAATAAATAAGTACCATTTAGGGTTCGTATCCCCCAAGGTCATACTTGCTAGCAATGTCCACAAGTTGCTCAAAATTTCTTAAAAGCTGCTCAAAAAATCTCTAAAAGTTGTTCAAAAAGTTGCCCATTTTAGCAAAGTTGCCAGAAAGTTGCTCGATCATAACAAACTATTTAAAGTTTGTTTTTTGACACATGCATGCAAATTCAATAATATATGCCTGTATTTCTTTCAAAGATTCTAAATCAACATAATCAGTACAATAAAGAAACATCAAATATCAGAAATATAACATAAAATTTTATCTCTAGGAAAGTATCAACAACAGCATACCCAAAAATAAAATTTAATTATCTGTTGGCTTAAAGTACATGTTTCTCTCTCTTGTTATGATTGTATCTTAGCATTACCGATGCCTCAACTGTTTCCTCTAAAGCAGTTTGCTGTTTGTATGAGAAAGAGCTTCTCATGTAACTGAAAACTCTCTCAGCTGCTGCAGAACTTTGCTGCACAACCAATATCTTCTTTACAGTATTTTGCCATCTTGGAAGATTGCTTGAATTTCTTTCCCACCATTTCAACTTTTCATCCTCTGTTTCAATTTGTGTACCCTCAACCAAAGCTAGGTACATGGGGAGCTCTTCAAAAAGTCCAGCAATGATAACATCATCATCCAGGAAAATGAAATTCCGAAGCAGCTGCAAAGAGTCTGTAGTGGGATTAAGGCTCTGGACCTGAATAGGGCAGCAAAGGCGAGCACCTATGAAAGCACAAACAATATCATGAAATTCATTGTTAAAAAAATTAATTGGGGGTACAAAGCCCCCCCCCCCCCCCGTGACAAGCTGCAAAAATACTACATTTCTGAGTGGCATTGTGTTAGGGCAGGTTGAAGATTTGGTCACGTGGAAGTGCGTTAAACTTCTAAAAGAAATATTAAAATCCAGGCCTGATGCATGATTTCACATGTGCCATGAGTTGATTGAACAGAACTTGGTCACCATTTGCTCGTTCCAGTGCAATTGCATAGGAAATTTGATATGATCCAATACCAACTGCTTGGGCCAAAGCAAAGCAGTCAATTGCTGGTAGCATGTTAAAACCAATGGGTCATCTCCCTCAAGATAATAAGTAGTTGTCACAAAGCTTTTCCCCCCATCAATGAAAGCTGCAAGTTCCAACTTCAAATCAGCAACATCTTCTTGGTCCATGAAAAGCTCTAGCAAATGGTCACGTGTTGCTGGAACAAGCCCTTCTATTTCAGCTAGAAAAGGCTCTATATCACCAAAATATTTACAGACTTGGTCGAGCACTTCCTATTTACTCCACTATCTTGTAACTGAATGTATTCTCATTGCTTTGCCTGTTCTTGTTTTCCATGCTAGTCTGACAGCAGTAATTGATTGTAGATTCCTTTTTTTGGTACACCCGGTAGATAAAAATTGAGAGAAATCAGGGGCGTCTTCATTGCAAGGGTACGGGGGGTTTTGTACCCCCAACATTTCATCTGTCGGCACA
Organism: Phacellophora camtschatica; assembly: GCA_036873815.1. Lineage (NCBI taxonomy): Eukaryota > Metazoa > Cnidaria > Scyphozoa > Semaeostomeae > Ulmaridae > Phacellophora > Phacellophora camtschatica. The sequence goes on from JAYJMH010031112.1 coordinate 2,200, forward strand.
AGCGAAATTGTCGGCAAATTAAGATATATTCCAAACAAAGAAGGCAAATTTCTGTCAGAAATTATTTGTATAAATGTCATCATTGAACCACTGATTTTTCAAACTTCTTAGCAAAAAATCCATTATTGTTTTCCGGAAAAGATCACGACTTGCAATTTGCCGAGAGGCATTCTTGTTTTAAAATATGACACGACAGCCCATATAGCATTCTACATTTCAAATTTTTCAAACTTATTAGCAAAAAATCCAAAAACAGGCTTGATAGCCATTCCAGAAATTTTAAAATTTTGCTAAACCTTTATGTCAGATGTTTGACCTACCTTGAAGTGAAGATCAATCATCGATATGAAACATATATTGGAGTCGTTCTAAGGCTTTTGAAGGGCGTTGTCACAAAATATTTCCCGGGGAGTTTTTGCCGCGGGAACTTTTCCTTAGGCGAATTAGCCCTCCCCCCAATCGAAAAATGCTTCCTACAGGCCTGCACGCTTTGTTTCAAATGTTACGAGCACAAGGAGAAAAAGCATAATAGCTCTCTCTTGTGAGGCCACTGTGTAGGCGAGTAAAGAGCCTCACAGCGAAGGCGCAACTGTTTCACAAGATAAGACACAGTAAAGAGCATGTTGTACAAGGAATCACATGCTCTTCAAAAACATAATAGTAAGGTGTCTATCTTGATGCAGTTTTCCTTGCCTATAACAACTTTTTATTACTCTATGCTATTTCCATTCCAATCTTTAGAGCCAAAAATATAATTTTTGATCAAATCCTTTTCAGACCCAAAAATCTATATATGGAATCGAAATCCAAGACAAAAAAAAATATTGGGCACGCCTCCCTACCCAAGCCATTTGGTACTGCCCCTTCCCCTCCTGGGGCAAAAGTGTCAGTTTGAGGCCCAGTTCGCATTACTCCATTTTCATAAAAAGAAGCATGAAAATGATTGGAAATGCTGTGCTGTTCACATCAGCTTTACATGTAAATACAGAGATTGATAAAAATAGCTGTTGTTGGTGTTTTCAAAAGTCCCCACTTTTGGTGTTCTCACAATGAACGATGTGTTTTCGAGACGATGTCTTTTGAAATGGCTCCGTTTTCGTAAGCGTAGGAAAAAACTCCGTTTTCATCCGGTATTAAAATGTTCCGAGTTCATTCCGTTAATGTGAACTAATTTGATGAAAAAGACAACCAACTATCTACAATCATCTATGAAAACGTAAAAAAATTTGTCCGATTTTGCCTCGACTAAAACACTGAAAAACGAATAAATTTAGCGAACGCGGCTCAACATTTTTTTAAACGGATAAATTTTTTAATGGAAACACCAAACAGGATATTAAAAAAAAATATTTTTTGAGTTTTTCAACTCCTCTTCTGACCGAGCTTCTGGCCGTGCTGATAAAGTATCCAAAAAGTGTATCCACTGATCAACTGCCCGAATGATAAATTCTTATCCGGTTTTATTTTTACCCGGGTTAATGGAAACGGAGCCTTTTGCCCGCGCAACGTCGCTGGTAAATTTGAAAGCAAAATAACAGAAAGAAAATCACAAAGAGAAGACAACGAATAAACAACAGAAATAAAATTACAAAGATAAGACAACGACAAAATAACAGAAATAAAATTACAAAGAGAAGAAAGACAACGAAATGATTTAATTCATAAGGAAATTATCTACAACTACCATCTTGGCGTTCCGAATTTCCATGGTTAAACGTCGCAATGTTAAAGGTTTAAACGGGGCAAAAATCAAAAGATTGGTACCACTGCCACAAGACTTCCGAAGTTGAAAGACAAGAAGATGCAGAGCGTTCGATTGGTCTTCCAAAACAGAGGTGAGTAGATAGCACTAAAACTCAAACCAGTGATGAGTCCCTAGATCCACAAACTCAGAAAACTAATTATATTCAAAATTATTTACATTTTGCCGAGATGCTCTTTGTTCTATGTTAAATGCATCAGTTGGAACTTTTATGATTTGTTTGATAAAATTACGAGAAATTGGATGTGAAATTAGGAAATAAAGTTTGATTGACATACAAATTCAAAACGAGCATAGCCGCCAGAGCAAACACATTTGTTTGGTGCAGAGAAATGCAAGAAAAAAAGACTCCCACTTCATTTCATGTGAGTGCCACTTCATTTCATAATTTCACATCCACTTTCTTATCCAACCCGTGCAACGGTTGCAAATTTTTGTGTACAACAAGTACAATTTCTCAAAGGCTAAACTTCCCCGAGAAAGGAAAGTTACGCTTTAATATCCCCTAATATATAGAGACGGGAAGTTTGCGGGAGGTGGGTTTTGCGGGAAGTATGCGGGAGGTGGGTTTTTGCGGGAAGTATGTGGGAGATGGGTTTCCGCGGGAAGTAAGCGGGAGGTGGGTTTTTGGGGGACGTATGTGGGAGGTGGGTTTTTCAAAACGTGGGTCAACATTTGCAAAAATGTTCCACTGATGTCATCAAATCAAAGAACGCAAGGAAACAAGGACTCGTGTAACAAGTCTGGTTCTTATTTTGTAAAATCCCAAACATTAAAAAAAAGACCTCCAATGCAAAACATAGAAAGCAACATATCTAAACTAACGATACCTATATAGGTATTTTTTCAAATTTTTGTCGGCACATCCCTGTACATTATCACTAAGAAAGTTCATACAATTCTTAATTGACTAAATTTGATATAACCCACCCACAAACACCGTCAAATGAAGTATGTACGTGATAAAGTATACTAAAATTTTAAACTAAAAAAAAATCTAAAAGTCTAAATGTTAATAATTTTCACTTTGCTGCTGCTGGTCATTTCGTTGAAAGATGCATTTGGGCTTCGCTTTTTGAAAACATTGGGAGAGTTGCTACAGTTACTCACGTCGTCGAAAGTCGTTCTTGGCGAATCTTCACAATGCCCATCCAGGACGATCCTTTTCACGTCATCCTTCCTCGAAGGCTGTCCAATGTCAGTCATCTTGATGGTATTTCCGCTGTCAATCACGGGCGCATTCCCGACAACGAGGCTGACTTTTTTGAAGAATAGGCCAACCAAAGAAATGCATCCGATGACATCGCAGAACATCGCCAATGTGTACGTGCGCGCGAACGAGTCAACATCACTGGAGAGCAAGTAAGTAGGAAAGAAGATGCCCCAAGCAAAGCAACTGAAATACAACGTGTACATAATGGTTCTCGATTCGTTAAAATTCTTTGGAAAATGCCGTGTGCGAAAAGCATACCATGTGCAGGCAAGCATCAATGCGAGGCAGACGAGCAGATTCAAGGCCATGGTGTATTGATTTGACTCACAGAACGATTGGTACTTGTCACGGGTGGCAGGATACTTTATGGATACTCGTGGACGATCACCAATGATCCAAACAATGCCGAGCAAAACTTGTAGCGATATAATACCACAGCTAATTGCAAGTTGTGACAGGGGACTAATGAGATGCGGTTTTGCTGCCGTCATCTTAGCAGACTGGAAAATGCGTAATATTCGATTGGTCTTCAAAAACAGAGGTGCATAGATGACGCTAAAACTCAGACCAGCAATGAACCTCTGGATCCCACAAATGACTGCACCAGGCTTGGTCAGGAAAGTTATGGGAGCGACAAAACAAAGATAGATGCCAAGTAGCATGACGAAGCTGGACTCGCGACCAGAAGCTTTGACGATTGGCGAGGAACGAAATTTGATGAATGTTAGTACCACAATTGTTGTACCTATTATATAAAAACAATGGCATCAATTGGGGGAAATTTGTATTTCGAAAAATATTCTCAACGTTATAAGAAGTTTCAGCCGTAAGGGACAGACAAGAGAGGGATTTGCAGTTTAAATCAGATCTATTCTTGATTTTTATAAATCATAACGCAGATCTTTTGTGAATTGAAATCAGACTTAGTTAATCAAGATCGGGTTTATTCAATCAAGATAGTGTTTATTCAATCAAAATCGATAGGGTTTAGATAATAAAAATCGGAAAGTCCATTCCGTAAATTCGATGCTATGTCAATCAGGCAGATGTGACGTGTAGAATAACCAATAAATGTTTTTGCCTTTGATTTGGATCAGCATCACAGTAGCAAACTTTGCAACAACAGTGAAATTGATATACCAATTTCATAGCAATTAGCCACCGAAAACAAAGAGAATCCTTTCAAGCAGAAAATGAAAACATGGCTTTATTTGTCTTTATTTTCTGCTTGAGAGAATTCGGTTTGTCTTCGATATCTAATCGCTTTGAAGCTGGTGTGTCAATTTCACTATTGTTGAAAAAGTTTCCTCTGTTGATTAGCGTTGTTTCACACTTCATATCTGCTTGATCGGCTGACGTAATTGAGTTTCCAGAAATTCAATTCATTTCGAAATCTAAAGAAATACAATATTTTCATTCTCGTTTTTGGATGCCCTAGAATCACTGCAAAAGGTTTAATGATGTTTCTAAATCCAAGATAATATTTCAGGCATCTTTCTACATAAATTTTTACAACCTATTAAAGAAAATAATTTGCAGAATAGTTTAGAAAACAGGGAAATATTTTTTGGTCTACCCGATACATAAATTCAAAGATTAAAAACCGATCTACCAGATACGTTAATTCACAGCTGTAAACATATATTGTAAATAGAATAGTCAATGCCTCTAACACAACCAAATAATTAGTGATCCCCAAGAACAAATTTCACACCCAATGAGAATCACGTGATATATTTTCAAGAATCACGTGGCCTCTTACGTGTACATTTTTTATGCTTGAATTGTACAAAATTTTGTCAAAAAATAATTAACTCACCAATGAAACCAAGAATGGAAAAGCACACGATAACTGTTCCAATGGTGTCAAAATATGCAATGGTAATCTCAGGCATTGGTACACAGGTATCGCGTTCTTTATTGGGCATCTCTTTGCTGCCACAGTCAGTGCAAGTGTTGTTTGATATCTTTTGATAAAAGGTACATTCTGTGCAAATCCAGCAACAATGCTGCAACAGCTCAATGTTGCTTGCGACACGAACCTCACCTTTCGATTTTGAACAAGGCCGGCTGCAAATTGATTTTGGAGGGGCATTTTCATTCGAATTTGCCCAGTATATAAGTTTATCGGACATTGTCAGACTGCCCGTTGTTGTTACATTGTTAAACGCACGCCATTCCCCAACTCTTTTATAAGCAAAACCAGCTGCAGTAGGTGCAAGGTTCAAAATATCATAACGACCTATAACCCCACCTCGCTTGTCAAAGGTCACTTCACGGTCACGAGGAATTGACGTATAGGTCGCTTCCTGCATTATTTTCGAAATCTTCATGGCTTGGACTATCCCATGAGTATGGCAAAATTTCTTAGTAAATCGGCAAGAAGGATTTAACTTATAGAAACCCTTATAGGCTCCAAGAACAGCATCGAAAACTGGCTCAACGTTAGTAAAATCATTCCAACCCTTGTTTTCTCGAAGCTTCTCTTTTCCACTGCAAGGAGCTCTGTTCTTCGTATTGACAATGAAGGATGTTGAGCAATTAAACAAGGCCTCCCAATATTCGATAAAAATACTATAATTTGCACTCTGTGGGTTTAAAGAGAGAAAATACCGCTTGAAATTATCTGTGTTACCGGACGATGGATAGACAAGTGTCAAGGCACCCGCTGCAACATCCTGCAAGTTGTAATCTTTGAGAGCTAAATTTCCCCATCCAGTGCTCCCAATCCAAACCAGTCTACCAGGAGGGATTCGTAACTTTTTCGCCGCTTTTAGAAGCCCCAATGTATCGTCTTTTCTGGTAAACAGCACGAAAACACGCACATTCGAATCTTGTAAAATGTTCCTGAGTACCAGTTCGTAGTTAGCTTCCGTTCGAACACAAGGTAAAATCAATTTACGAGCGAGGCATCGCCGATCGCTTCGTACCAGTTCTTCGAATCGTTTAATCGCGCGGTTTTCAAAACTACTGCAAGACGATATTGCTGATATATACGTCCAATTAAAGTGCCCGACAAGATCCAAGAGAGCACGGATCTGATAACTGTCCGACGGAATTGTTCGGAAAATTTTGCCGTGAGTTGTCCGGTCATCAAAAACCGGGGAACTCGCTTCGTACGTGAATGCCACTATTTCCCAAATATTGAAAACATGCGACATGGCGAGGCACGTGTCGGAGCTGCTGGGTCCGATGACAGCAATAAGGCCTTCTTGATACTGGAGGAAGCAGAGTATTTTAATCTTTGGTTTGAGTTTTACAGCGCTGTCGCAACTGTCTAAACCTTTGTAGCCGATGGTGTATTTGCCGAGGCCTAAATTGTTCGTAACGTTTACCGCGTAACGGAAAGCTTCGAAGTTAATTACAGCATTTTGAATGTCAATATCACCACAATTCAGATCCGCTGTCCCGTCAGAAGAATGGAATGGAAATATTCCCTTTATTTGGAAGTCTCCAAGAGCGCTTGGCAATTCATCTGTAAATGAAATTTTTGCACGTTAATGCTGAAACACGAGATTTGTTTATAAAATTTTAAGCAGGCCTAAATAAGATCCTGATAATCCATATCAGACCCAACACAAAACTCATGACGGCATGACCATAATATAATTTTAAAAATATCACTCAAATTAACTTTAGAAATATCACTCAAATCTCATGCCATCTTGAACAGAAACAAACGTCTCAAATTTTCCACATTACTGGAGGAAATTTATCTGCTAAGTTTAACTGAGCTGATGCGGAGGAGCTTTAGCCTTGATACACCTGTTTTTGTTTGATTAATAGAAGAAGCTCCAACTAACAGACATGAAAAATTCATGTCACCTTGAAAAGACCGTAGCATAGGTTGCGGTGAATATGAAGCCATAATTTGCTTTTCAGCACTTTTTAAAACGAAATATACTCGCACCAGCTGTCCCTTGTCTTTATACATCTGTAAATCATTATCCCATGATGGTGCGAGAATGCAGAATTCGAAAAGTGCTGGTTTAAAGAGGTAAAAATACAACCTGCTGAGTATCTTTTGCTTTAAAAGGTGCTTAAAAACAGCCCAAATTTGAGCAAATTTTACGACCAAAATATGGCTTCATATTTACCGCTGCCTTTGAAGAAACAAGCGTCTCAATTTTCTCACATTACTGGAGGAAATTAATGGGATTTAAAAATTTTCACTGAGGAAGAGTCTTAGTTTTCATATTTCTGTTTTCGTCTGATTTTAACAGAAGATGCTACAACTTAAACATTGATGCTGTGCTCAGCGAAATCTTCACTCCAACCAAACGCCTTAACCAGATCTGCCATTGCCAACTTCCAAGGTATACAAATCTGGGCATTTAGACATTTACCTAAAAAAAATGTAGATTTGACCAAACATCTGCAGATTAATGATAGGTGAAGAAATGTTGAAAAAACCAGATCTTCTGTGCATAGCCCAAAGCATAAATCTGAGCAGTACTGTTTCATGCACGCATTTTCATCCAAAAAGTACCGTACCTCAATTAAATTCCATCTGCTCTATTATGCTTGGTCTCCTTTTTCCACAAGCAGTGTTTTTTTGAAATCGCGAGAAATGAAAGCCAAGTCGCGAGAATTGGAGATTGATGATGTGAAAATCGTGACTTTTACGACAAAACCACGAGAATTGCAGGTCTGTTTTAACGTTTCTAGGTTACCCTGCACGGCATGGTTAATAAACTTACAAAAACACTCAACAATAAACAGTTACACTGACTTTTTAAAAATAAACTCAGAAAAGAAATTACACTCAATTATGAAATTTCTAAAGACTCCATTGAAAAACAATATAACTATAAAATGACGTGGTGCAGGAACTCAGTTCTCGCACGTGTTGTCAACGAGAAACTTATCATAAACGTGTGATTTCGGGGGATAATTTTCTTTTTTGTGTGAGTCATCCGTAGACTACAAGATTTCACATTTTTAACCACAACAGGATGAAATTATTAAAATTTACCTACCAAAACACAACAGAGAAATAATACAACTATGATATACTTAAAAAAAGATCACCCCAAATCACACAAACCCTTTTTCTCAATTCTAAATATTTTATATATTATATAGTTATGTCAAAAACGTATTATTATCATTATTAATATAACTGAGATTCGACTTATCGCAATTAAAACTGAATATCACGCTTCATGCAAGAACCTGGATTCACGAAGTCAAGCATGAAAAATGGTTGTTTCACGATTTCACGCACGAAAATGTGGTCAATAACGCATCATGCAAAATATGGAATGGGGCCCCTCTGAGCTGCAATGATGAGACCCCAAAGGTCGAAATATTGTGTCTGTAGACTGAGTAAATCTTAATATGGGTTTTTCAAATCTGAGCCTCAGTTGTTTCTTGTGTGCTTTTACTGTGTTGGTAAATTTCATTCTAGTGTTTCTTGAAAAGGTTGTTCTTATAAGAAAAATTGTGTAGACTATCTTAGTTATTTGGTGCACTAAGAAGCAGGCGGACAGTAAATAGATTAATAAACTATAGATTATTAGCAAATAAGCAAAGAACTATTTGAAATAATCATCAACATAATATAATAAATAACCGAGCGATAAAACTTACCACAATAAGTTACAATTGCAATATATAAGGCAAAAATCGTCCACAAGTTTAAACTCCACATCGTTACGAGTTTAAGAACATGTTTGTTAATATGTGTAAAGAAAAATACGATGTTTGGACGCAAATAAAGTTGATTCAAACAGCGGGTCAATAACGTGAGCACTGACTTGAATTGAAAATCATTGAAGCATAATATTTGATTGTTTTGCACGCAATTTCAAAACCTATACAGGTTTTTTGGAAGAATAACTTCTATCAGAAAAACCAGGCTAAAATTTGCCGATAGATAGGAAACACACAAGAAACAGCCAAGACTCAGATTTTAATAACAAAATATAAGATTTAGAAAGATGTACAACACATAATTACTTAGATGTAGACTGTGCTAATGGACACATAGCAAAACAGTACGAAAATCTCGAGAATAGTAATTAGGTTTCTGCTCGGGGTTTCTGCACTTGTCTTAAAGCTTGTTTATATAACAATACTTTTGAAGTAAAATAAGAGCAAAAATAAGAATAAATTGAGGCTGAAATGGAGCAATATAATAAGAAGCACCGGCAGCCTCAGACTGGAGGTTGCTGTTCTTATAAACGCGTAGTTTGTGGCGTTCCTTTACGTTAACAGAAAATTGATATAAATATGGAGTATTTTTCGATCAGTTTGTGGTCTGAGGGTCTAACTTCTAACAACACCAAGTAATTCAACTGAATAACATCAAGTAATTCAACTGAATCTTTTAATTTTATTATAATTCCATCGATGTTTATTTTCACACAGATGGTATTAGACTACTGATCTTTTCAGGATTTACAATGACTACAATAATTTGATTTTGCTTTAGCCATTCTACAAGAATCTAGAATAGTACTGGAAAAATGAAGCTAGTGTATTGTCACCTGCATAACGAGTCATTGCCACATTTATAATAATTTTTAGATCTTCACTTAAAAGAAGATATATGAATTCGTTTCTGAGAGGTAGATCCATGAAAAGAGGAAATTGTGACAAGACGGATGTAGATAATACATTTCGGATCTGTTCATAGGCTGTGCATTCAAGCAGGCCTTCTAAGAAGGAAGCAAAGGGGGCAATTTCCCCTGGGCCCGCAGTCTATTAATGTAAGTGGATCCAGTAAAAGGGGTCCTCGCACCATGATTCAAGAAGGAAGTGCTCTTACGATTCAACATCGGAGGTACCAGACTTAAGACCGACTTCTATATTAAGACAGTGGTCACTACACCTAAATTTGGTTAGATTCGTACGAAGTTCTCTATTCCCAATATTTAAGCATGGTTCACAATGAATGTGAGATTTAAAAAGATTATTGGCACGTAATTTATTGGTTTATGGTTTATGGCTATCTCTAAAACATGGAATGTAGAATGTTGGAGTGTGGAATATAGAATGTGGAATACGTTCCATATTGACATTCCATATTGACATTCCATATGGACATTTCATATTGACATTCCATATGAAACGTATTCCACATTCCATATGGAACGCATTCCACATTCCATATTCCACACTCCAACACTCCACATTCCATGTTTTAGATATAGCCATTAGCTTATTACAACATTGTGTAGTGGTACCTAGACTTGCCCCAAGAAAAGATTTTTTGATCCGAGAAAAGGAGCTGAGCAAACTGAGAAACTAACGAAGGAACGAGAAAAGGAGCTGAAACAAAGGGTGGCTGGGGAGTTCGTCTTGGATTTACACTAGGACAGAAGGCTGAGTTCTTTTATATTGGACATGCGCATTACCGATTTTCATTTCAGAAAGCGCGCCAATCAAGACTCTTTTTCTCTCTCTGTCTCTCTCGCTTATCTCAGTTCACGAAGAAGTATCTTCTGTTATTATAATTTTATTTCACGATGCCTAACACAGCAGAAAAAGCATCAATCAAATGTAAAAAAATCTATCGTGGACAGATGAAGAAGCTGCATTGCTGCTGCAAGTTATCATTGATTACAAAAGCAACAAAATTGCATTTGGCCTAGATTGGGAAACCATCAAATCGAACTATGAAGATATTTGTGACAGACAGAATATAATCAATTCTTCGCAGTCGAGAGTTGCTGTCATCCACAACTGAGGTCAAAGCTCGTCTACTAACCCTATGACATCTTTCGAAAAATACAGCTAACAAGGTATTTAATCTTGCTACAGCGGCTAAAGCAGTTAAAAGCGAAAACAAACTGCATACTAGACTTCTTCGACGCATTTCATCCATTATAAACTGCCTTAAATGACCTCCATTTAAATCCAATTAAAGTGACCTCAATACAAAACAAAATAGCCTCGCTGTGAATCCGTAAAAGAATTTATCTGAATAAAAGCCTTTACACCAGTTTAAACTTTGCCGGATAAATATTTATCCGCTTTTCTATTACTTCTATCAGGATAAATATTTATATGGCAAAGCGTATAAATATTTATCCGGATAAATTTCGCAGTGTAAACGGAGAGCTTATACGTATAAATGTTTTACGGATAAATCATTTATCCGGGTAAATATCCGTAGTGTAAATGGGGTCTTGGGAAAATCCGTAAATGCCGTGTATGCCAAAGCCAAGAACACTTTTTCAGGGGATGCCCAACAATATTGTCAAGCTTGTGGTAACAAAGGACATGACGCTTGGAACCCATCTTGCCCTAAATACAGTCAATGACTAGAACAAACTGAAATTAACGTTGAAAAATATACAGATAAATTTTCCGCTGTTTTAAATGTCATTTTGGGTAATGTGTCTTCAAACGCTTTGCTAGACACAGAGCCTCCTGTTCTCTTGACATTAAAAGTTTGCAGAAATTAGGCTTAGAGAAACACATCAAACAATCACATCACAATTTGATTGATGCATCCGGTAACAGCATGAACGTAACGGGAACTGTTGAAGTCAAAATTGGTCTGAAAGGCAGCAAAGTTGTTTATCAAAACATGAAAGTTCTGAACTCTCAGTCATACCGAAATATTATATTAGGTAGAGATTTTCTCTCAAAATTTTCTTCTGTCGAATTTGATTTTCTGAAGAACAAAATCAAATTAGGCCTTAACTGGCACAACTGCGTGGAAATAAAACAAAACAATTTTGTCAAATTATCAAATAAAGTAATTTTAAAAAGTCGTTCAGAAAGTATCATCAATGTTCAATGCAGTAAATCATTTTCCTTGATAACTGCTGACTTTGAACCGACATTATTACAAGGAACACCGGGGGTATAGGCTACCCGTTGCAGGATCATCCCCAACATCGAGGGCATTTTTCAGATATCAATATTAAACATCAATGACAAATCAGTTTTAATAAATGCAAATAAACAAGTTGGATCTATAATTGACATAGAAGAAACAATAGCACATGTTGACCAAAACGCCGAAGATAACGCTCGCTATAAATCTAGAAAATAATATGGTATATGGTGAAAATCTTTTGAAAGAAGAGAAATCTCAAATTTCATCCCTAATTTCAAATTACGTTGACATTTTTGCTCAAAACCCAAAGAAGCCAAAACTTGTAAAGAATATGCAACACCGTATCATAACCGATGAATCACAGCCCATAAATCGTAAAGCATATCGTATTCCGCACGCATGGCACCAAGAAACTGATGATCAAATCGCTGAAATGTTGAAAAATGACATCATTCGCCCTTCTTCTTCTTCGCCTTGGAATGCCCCAGTAATACTGGTGAAGAAAAAAGATGGATCGATGCGTTTGGTTGCGATTTTCGTGGTTTAAACGACGTAACAAAGAAAAATTCATACCCCTTACCACATATCAGAAATGTAATTGACAAAATGCTTGGAGCTGAATTTTGGACCACATTAGATGCTGACTCTGCGTATTGGTCAATGCTGTTAACAGATCATGATAAAGAAAGAACTGCATTATCCATTCCGCGGGGAAAATTTTAATTTAATGTAACCCCGTTCGGGTTGTGCGACGCTGGAACTTCATATCAGAGAATGATGGATGTAACTTGATCAGGACTTGCATCAGATCGGATTCTCGATTATGGATGACATTGTAATTTTTAGTAAATCATTTGCAGATCACCTTGTCGACATAAAACAGATTTTTCAACGACTGAGATACTCAGGAATATCCTTAAAACTTTCAAAATGCGTATATGCAAGTAGCAAGGTCGATTTCCTCGGATATGAACTTCCACGAAAAGGAATCCAAACCCAATCGCGTTTGACCGAAGCCGTAAAAATATTCCGGAGATCTACTTCGAAGAAAGAAATAAAAGGAATTTTAGGAATTGCAGGTTTTTACTGTGCTTTCATTCCCGATTTTGCAAACATTAGCCAACCTTTAAAAAATCTAACTATGTGGAAATTTCCTTGCTCAGTAAGTAGATTAAAGACCAACTTTGGTATAGCTGATCTTGTAATTGGTTTTAAAATTGACAAGTTTAGCTCTTTGTAGGGCTGCCTGGTTTTGAAGAAAACTGCAAAATAGCACTGATGATTACCAGAGCAATTTCTTAATGGATATTAAACTCTTAAACACATTCTATCATTGGATACTTCCAGGATAATAAAATATCTGAAAATTCTGGCTGTTAGGAAAGGTTACCACCATACTTAAAAAGTATGGCTGAAATATGTTTTGGTGTTTTCTTGAACACGAGTACTTATTTGGGACACTTTGAAATTGTGATAAACTACTTGCCATGAACTGCTTGATTCACTTTTCAGAAGAACACAATCATTAAAAGAGAATAAATAAATGAACATAGCCTTAACAAAAAGCCCAATATAGCTTCAAAAAAGTTATATTGTTAGCTTTAATTTTCAGGTAGATTTTTCTTGATGTATTCTGTAAGCACAGATGGCACATATTGACCTTCTTCACTCTCACAAGATTAAATTTGATCAGGTATATTGGCAGCATTTTCTTCTTCAATCTGATGTCTCAGTTTTTGTTCCTGGACTACATCCTCGTCAACTGGCATTTTTTTCATTTCAAGGAAATTATGTAAGACAAAGCATGTGTAGGAGACTGTGGGAACCATTTCAAATTTCAAGTCAAACTTTCGAGTTAGAAATCTCAAAGAACGAGCTTTAAGCCTACCAAAAGCACACTCCACTTTGTTTCGGGCTGATCTTAACATGTTGTTAAACAATACTTGTTCATTTGTTGTGCATGTTTGAAACTCTTTCAGCCAGAAAGGTGTTAGGGGGGGGGTATAATGGGTCACCAATGAGGTAATTTGGTATGGCTTCATAACCAGGAAATAGAGTATTGTAAATCTTTGGCAATTTTTCACTTCTCAGTTTGTCATTTATGCTAGAATTGGCAAACACCTTGGCATCATGCACAGATCCTGGCCATCTGCACTCTACATCAATAAAAATACCTTTACTGTCACAAAGTGCTTGAATGCTTAACGAAAAAAACTGCTTGTAGTTAAAAAATTCTTGAGAATTCATGGGAGGCCTTTTAATTGGAACATAGTTTCCATCTATGCAGGCAAAAGCATGTGTCATTCCAAATTTTACTTCAAATATCGAAACTTTCTCTCTCATTTCATCTTTTGACCTAGGTAAATGTAGATATGTTGGGCCTAAGTGTTTATCGATCGCATTGCAAACATCAATTATAGTCTTAGAGCATGTACATTGATAGACACCAAAAGTGTTTGCAGTCATCCGAAGCGATCCGGTATCCTTAAGATAATACAACGTTGTGGCTAATTTCTTCTCTGTTGAAAGGAGGCGATGGTTTGGGGAACCATGTGTTGGAGCAATAAATGGATATAGCAGGGCTGCAATTTCATAAAAACAGTCTCTTGTCATGCGGAAATTCTTCTTCCAGTTGCTGTCATTTGCATTCTCACCCAAGATATTGTGCCACCACTGATCTGTTCTGCCTTTCTGAAGCCACACTGATCTTGCTTTTCGGCGTAGCCAATATCATGTTATTTCTATGCCAGGGCTGAAAACTCTCTTATAATCGGCCTCTTAATCTCAAACCATTGACTAGATTCTGCCGCTTTGGCTATAACAGGAACATGGAGGGGAACATCTCGAGAGAAGCTGTACACAGAGCTTGGCTGGGAGTCGCTAAGTTCCCGAAGATGGAGTAGACGCCTTACCTTGTTCTACAAGTTTGTAAATAATCTTAGCCCTGAGTATACAGTAGATCCAATCCCCCCTATCCATCAGTCGCAGTATCGCCTTCGTGACCAGGACTTCATTGGGCGATTAAAGGCAAGGACAGAAAAATTCAAGTCTAGCTTCTATCCAAACTGTTTATCTGAATGGAATAAG
>JAYJMH010031123.1:0-17051 GCA_036873815.1 Phacellophora camtschatica
ATTATGGAATCAAGATCTTTTCGATCTTTTAGTGCTATCCCTGCCACTCTAGTTTAGGGGTGTGTGTTTTTAAATTTATTTTTATGTATTCGTTTCTTATTGATTTTTTTACTTTACGAATTTGTAACATTTTTTTTTTATCCTTTTATTTAAATTTTAAATTGTAAACATTTAATTAGGTGGCGAATAAAACTTACTTACTTACTTAAAGCTACATAAAACTACACTATAACTTTTGAGCCCATAAACTACACTAAATAACTTCATTACAAAACATTCTATACAAACAATCTAGTTCAATATTTTGCAGAAACTTAAAAAAGTTTCTAAAACTGGGGATTGACTTCTTATGCTTTCTAGTGAGGTTTCTTAATTTTCTGGAAGTAAAACCACGAGTGAACCTGCACAAGCAGTGTGGCGAATGACGTATGAAGGCATTCAACTATCCTAGGCAAATAAATCTAAATAATACGAATGTAAATAGTAGGTGTTTGAAGATTTGCACTCTGGCTTCTTCTTAAAAAAGTAAGGAAATGACGTAATAATTACTGAAAAATCAGTTTCTTAAAAACAGAACAGTTTCTTAAAAACACTGCCCTGAAATTTCTTCGTATTGTGGGAGCATTTTGAACAATCACGCTGAAATAATCACCACAGTATTTCCCAAAATTCATTAAAAATATCGATTTTGCAGTTGTGATTGATGAGAAAAAATAAAATTATCAATATTACATTTTGTTCTATGTTATGACTCGTTGGTAGCAGATATCGGTTTGTATACATGGTGTTACAGGATTTGGTCATTGTTTCAACGGTTCAAAAGTTAACATTTAATATACGCATGATAAGAAATGTTTTGAGTGAGAATTCTCGACATTTTCAAGTGTCTGGAAATTGTTTGAGATTCTGTTATGGCTTTTTCTCGTATTCCTATAATGAGTTCATTGATCGAGCTCTGTTTGAGATTTCCTGCAAGCCAAGGATTGAGCTTTTTTAAATTGATAATATTTGGTTTGATAAACGATTAGGGCGGAGATTCTTTAGTCAGAAAAAATCATTGACGTATTTCGGGGACAGTGAATAAGAAAACTCGCAACAAGTAATGGGCTGAGGATACGAGGGGATATGAATCAGCTTCAGTCAACTTGATTGCAATCGATCGTTTACGTCAATGGGATAACTCTGCTTCTTTGGTTTGGTACGGGACAAAGGAGATCGCTTGTTTTTCAATCGTGGACCCAACAACACGTATATCAAATTGCAAATTCGAATTTTGGAAATTAATTTATTATTTATCTGGTTTTAAAGTAATATGTGGCCAACACAACAAAACAATGATCGTTCTGCAGAAACGACGACTGATCGCAAATTATTTTTCAAAAATATTGCAGTCAATGACCATACGTGTTTGCTTTACACGCTTTTATTCCTTAAATTTTGTATGACCTTCTGATAATATTTTCTGAGATACTAAAATGATTTACCAAAATTTAAGCCTGGAGTTTCTTGCACAAAAAATTATGTAATTAAGTATGATTTTGTTCGCAATTTTTACGTTGAACTTGCAATTGGTTTACCTGGACAAACAACAAAGCAGTGGATTTGTCACGCAAACATTTATCACGTCATTTGTAAACCAGGCCAAACAAACATTCAATAAAGTTTTTATTTTGATTTATTACTATTTAACTGTAAAAAATGTCTTGCCACTAATTATTGATGTTAATTATAGATTAAAAAAATTTATCTTACCTGAACTATCCCGAACCAGATAATTTGTCAGGAACAAATCGAGTTCTTTTACGACCAAGCAAAGATGATTTGGTTGCACACACAAATGATGTCTGCATAAACTCGTTTTTCCTAATCTTTCTCCGTCTGTACTTTCCAAAGGAAAAGCTTGAAATAAAATCACCATAACAAGATCGAGTCTCCATACTTTATCAGCTTGTCTCAAACAGTCAATTCTTCGCATTTTCCCCTTTGGATCGGGGTTCGAAATAACGCAACGATTGCAGCCTTTTCCAGTAACTGCACCGATGAAATCTTCCCGGCATTCCGGTCGAATGTCTTTCCTGAGTTTGGCAAGAAGCCGAGACGCCCATTTTTGTTTCAAATCCAATGGTTGATTCTCAAGTTCCTCTTTGCACTCCCGTTCTTGTTGTGGGCTCATCCTAATCTCGTGTTTTTTGAAATATTTTCTTTTCCTGGCTTGTAAATTGAACCACGTGTAGGCAAAAGTCTTCACGAAAGGCAGGCATGCCTCGATGAAAGGGTGGTAGTCGTCCTGAAAATACATAACAAAAAAGTTTAAATCATTTAAAAAAAAAATCTTTCCACTGGAATCTGAATAAAATTGTCCTTAAAAAATGATGAATTACCGTGTTTTCGTCGCCCTCCATTCTCGTTGCGTGCATCGTAGTTGTGTAGGCCCATTTTAGTTGTGTTCAAGTTTGAGCAAGTCAGATGATTTGTGAATCATTTTGTTTACAATTGGCCGTTTTTCAATAGAACAATGCCCATTTGATTTAACTTGTCATCATTAGCCAATTGCATTAAAGATTGATAATTAAAGAAGATTATGATTGGCTCACTACACACAATGAGCTCGATTGAAGAAAGGGCGCCAAAGTTACTGCGTACTTGGAAATTTAAGAAAATATTGTGACGTATTCAAAGCGAATGCAGGAAGTAACTGTCAGGCTTCCTGTTGAGCTCTTGTGGTAAACCATTTTTATGTTCAAACTGTGCTCTGTTGTTTATTTGTAAATATATTTTTTCTGTTTTTCAAGCTTTATGAGCAAGAAATATCGATCAATTACAAATAATAGCGATCAATAAACCAAATAAAAAAACACCACTAAAATAATCGAGTACCACAGAAAAACAAAGATTAAACTGATTAACAGTAAAAATAGCAGTTCCGTTCACAGTAAAGTAGACCTTGACTTGCTCAAAGTCTAAAGTATTTAAACCATAGTTCATCTAAATAAACTTCATGTTCCAAATAAACGCTTCCTCATATTAAATGTCATTAAATATCTTTCTTAAATATACTCCCTTCTTTATTAAATGCCCTTCTTAAATAAACGCCCTTCTTTTATAAATTCCCTTTCCATAATCTATATTCTCCTTTTATAAAATAGGATCTATTTAAAATTTTGTCAATTGTCAAAATTTTTCTGGTTCTTATAAGAGAGTATTTGAAGTGGAAGTCCTAACTTTAGTTATTGAAACTAATAACGACTCGTGAATTCAATGAAACCTAGTGTGCCAAAAGGAATCATTTACAAAATATTTTACCATTAATTTTTAATTGTGAAATTAACCCCTTCACATACGGGATTTGTGAATAGTGGTGCGTGTTTTCTATTTTTGGATTTTCATCACCAATGGATTATTGTGTCCTACCACCCATGTGTGTTTATTATTATTAATGTGTGTTTATTCTTTTTTCATTGATCATCACCCGTGCATTTTTATTGGGTGCGTCGGGTACATAGGCGTACAACAACAGCATTGTTGTTCTTTGAAAGTTTAAAAAAGATAAATAATGAGTAGGGTACGCAAACAAGTTATAACTGCTCATATTATTCTATTAAGTGTGGGCAAAAATATTTTACACGCAACTTTTTATCAGGTTTTTCCTCTTTAGTTGATTTCTTTAAATGTTAGGAAAATCATTTTTCATTTTTGACCAGAAGTATTTTTAAAAACCTTTGAGCCATAGTCAATTTCTATTGACTATGTTTGGGCATGTGAAGTTGCAATGCTCTCAATTTAGACAATGTTATCTTGAAAGAGAGGAGGGATCATAATGTTCATAATTTTATTCTAGCTCCTGCACACATGACAGAGCCACCCCTTGAAAAATAGTGGGAAGGTTACTTATAA
Source organism: Phacellophora camtschatica (assembly GCA_036873815.1). Taxonomy (NCBI): domain Eukaryota; kingdom Metazoa; phylum Cnidaria; class Scyphozoa; order Semaeostomeae; family Ulmaridae; genus Phacellophora; species Phacellophora camtschatica. The sequence goes on from JAYJMH010031123.1 coordinate 3,895, forward strand.
CACATGGATAGTTTGAAAACCAGCACGGATAATACCAAATACGTAGAAGCAATGCATTGCAATTTTTTCTTTAAAATAATCTCTTCGCCGTATTTCCTCCATTAAGCACTCCCTCAAATAAGCACCCCACCTAATGAGAGCAAGATTTTAAGTAAGCAGATTTTAAGCAATGACACGTGAGAAAATATTTGTAATTTAAGCAAATGGATACAATTTTTAGAAAGCCCCCACAGGTGCTGTTTGTCAGACTTCTTGTTATGATAGATATCAGGAGAAGAACAGTTTTAATTACAGCAGCTTCATTTTGAATATTCGTCCATACTTCTTTTAGAGGTCTGGGTTTTAATGGACAGGTTGCATATAAAATCTTTAATTATTGCACCACAGAATAAAATTATTACAGAATGTTTGCTTCTGTTTCCAAACTGGTTTTACAGGAAATCCAATTATACAATTTTTAGACCATAGCATGAATGCAACGGACCCATTCTCTCAATTACCATTTGGGGGTAATTGCAGAATTGTTAGTCTAATCTGTCCAAGTAAGCTACCCGGTTTTCCTTAAAATTGCCAAACCACGAGTTCCTGATCCGCAAATTGCCTCAAAGGTAATTGCAAATCCCGTCTTTCTGAAATATAATATCTTTTTTCTATTAATTGTTTTGTCAAGGGCTCTCTTTCCCTTATTGCTCAATTTCTCACAATTAATCTCACTAATACCCTCATTATAAAGGATATGCAATAAATATCATCATGATGCTCCATAATGAATTCAAATGAATTGCTTAACAGCTGCAAGTCCCGGCGAGCATGACTATAAACAAAAGGTAAATTCGATAGATTTTACCAACAAAGATTCCAGTTAAGCCCAACAGGAAAAGATTACGGTTATATATATTCATACATATATAGTTATTTAAAAGTACCAGAAAATGCTTTATTGTGATATGATATTACTACTTTTTCATATTAATTCAGGATATCCTTGCTGAAAATTAACCATCAGTGTCAAATAAACTAAATGGAAACAATTAAATGTCCCGAAATCCGACTTAGCTTCCGAAAATAGTTTCAAATTGTTGTAAAATATCTATTAATTATCAACTTGATAACTTGATAACTTGATGAATTCGAAAAAGACTTCTGCGATGCAAAATTCCAAATATTATCTTTAAACCAGAATCTTCAGTTTGAACTTCAAAACTAGTCTTTCTTGGAATTTTTTGCAGAACCTTGCAAATATTTTAATCAATGAAAGCTAATCGATTAACGGATGGGGAAAATGAGCAGAAAATTGGTAAACAAAAGAAAATATTGACTTGAGATTTAGCTATCATTTCAATACAGGAAAGTAATTGTTATGGAGTTGGTTTTTAACAAATAAGATCATTTGGATCTAAAGCATATTGCTGTGGGAGATTTTGGCGTAACTCGTCCCAGCGACATGAAACAGAACAGTGTTTTGGCCATGGGTACCAGTTAAGCCCAAAGGATTATGATAAATTTGTCAAAAGATTTCACTGATCTAGGATTACGATTATGTTTAAGGATTATTGATTGTTGATTTACCGATATGGAATATTGTCTAATTATTTCTTAACGAAGACAATCATTTCACTTCTGCTGATCGTCTGGAATCTATATGTTGTTTAGGGTTCTCTTTATATCATACAGTCTTGCTATCATTGCATCTTGGCCTATTCCTGCACACATAATTTAATGAAATGTAAGACTAGTGGTGCCGGCGGTTGGGAGGAGGTAGATGTGCCATTTGTAATACAATAAATTTCTTATTTTCTCCATAAAATGTTAAGTACTATAAATTATTGAAGTATGCTTGATATTTTTGCTAAATGTTACCTCTGAATTCTAGCAAAATTATAGATGGAGTAGTAAGTGAAAGAGTGATTTATAATCACAATACATTTTTAGTGTAAGGTTGCCACTATATTTAATGTTCACTGTTTCTGGAGAAGTTTATTGTTATTCTTCCCTGTGTCTCTGTACACTTGAAGATTGTTGTTGTTGCGTCATTGAAAGGAGAAGGTGAGAGAAACTGTCTTAAAGATACAAGAGATTAGGAAAGACAGACAAGTTTACAAGGAAACAATAGGAGAAATGGGAGAATGCAATTTTTTCTAAGTGGCCTCCAACGAAGGTCTACCTCCACCTCTCCGTGTCCTCAGATATTGCATATCTACTTCCGGCATCGTGCAAGATTTGTTGGTCTAATTTTTGTGAATGACCAAATACGTCACAAATGTTTTGCTTTTAATTTCAAAATTGTTTTGTAATTCATTTCTTCTATTCAAAGATGGTTTTGCATTTTATTGCAATTGAAGAAAATCGAGATGATACTATCATGACGTCATAAGCTCGTGATTATGTACCAAGCGTTCCTCGTTATCACGTAAACCACTTTAAATATGGAACTGAAGCTTTAAAGTGAATGTAACATGAATATTTTAATTTCTCATTTAAAAGGCCTTGGACCAAAACGTGTAAAAGTTTTTTTTTCCTTTTCTCGACATCTTTTTTAGTTTCAAGATAAGTGTCCGAATTCGTGATGCGTGAAACTAAGAGCTTTTGCGAATTTGTGACGTAATGTGTTTGTGTTCTATGATTACTCCATGATTACTCGAAAGTTAGTCAAGCAAAGTCGACGAAACTTGGTAAGTACAACAATTAAGCTGTGAACAAACTTTTGACAACTCACATAATGTTGCCACAGCAAAAAACTAGATACCAGACTCCTTTGATTGCTTTAATCAATTTGATTTTATGTCACCTCCCGACTAAATATTTTCTTTTTAATATGCTAATTTTGAAAATGACAAAATGTGCCCCGGTGCTCCAGTAAAATGCTGACCAAGTTTAAAACTAAAAGCAACTTTCATAAGAAATCTGCAGAGCAATATCCAAATTGATAAGTATTCTCTCAAAAGCAGGTTGCCATGACAACTGTAAACATGTAAACAAACAGATCAGAAGTATGGCAATAACGCTTCTCGAATTGTGTAATAAAATGTAGTAGGGGGGCTAATTTAGCCACCCCCCGGGCCAGATAGGGTTAAGGCTCAAAATCGCTGAAATTTAAGGAGAATTTAAGAATAATGCCAGGCTTAAGGTTCATCATTTTTTATTTATCTGAGTTTTTTCCACAAAACAAGTGTGACTTTCACGCTATATATTTTTAGATTAGTTTTTGTATTTTAATACTACATTTATTGTTCAGCGCTGTTCTTGTTTTATTTTCTGCATTAGTATTAGATTTTGTATTTTAATACCACATTTTTTGTTCTGTTCTGCTCTTGTTTTGTTTCTGTGATGAAGCAACACATCAACAAAGATTTGGATTTTCTCCTTGATCTTCGGGCGAACTTATACCTTGTGTCGGTTGAGAATAATTTAAGAATACTCTAAGGCTCAAAAGTGAAATTTTTTAAGAATATTGAGGCTCGGCAAAAATTTAGGTATTCTTACAATAAAAAAAGTATTTTAAAAGTATGTTTGAACACTGATAAACAACCAGCAATTATGCCAGTAACTCTGGTAGACCACGCGACTTTGTTTTCATCCTCATCCTGAGCGGAAATTGTCAATATTAGGAATAATTTAGTTTTTTTTTCCCAAAGTCCTATAAGAATGCCAATTAAAATGTGGAGCCCCTACAGGCCCAGCCCAAGTATCGTGACATTCTCTGTAAAGTGCTCAGATTTGACCTTTCATCTCTCATCCAGGTAACGTGTTTCAAATATTTTATTGCAGCCAAAGAGGTCAATTTTAACGCAATATCCACTTATATTGTTCATATAATGATTTGAAGTTGATTTGAAGAACAAGCAAGCACAATATCATTCGTGTTTAATGGAGAATAATAAATTATTTAAAAAATATCACAACTTTATATGAAGAGCGTCGAAATGAATTTATCACAAAAATAATAAATCCTTCTTTAGCGTTCTCAACACTTCAAAATAAAATACCAATATACGAAGAGAAAAGAAATAACGGGCAGTTGTAATTTTGGCTGGCAGAAATGGTCGGTATGAAAATCTAAAGATTCATTTTAACATCATGATAATATTTAGAACTGCGCATGCGCACTTCTTGCCTAATATGTCGACAGTGGAAGAGGATGCTTTGGCAAACTGTGTCGATTTTTTCATTTTTAATCATTATCTTAGAAATGAAGATAATGCGACATTTGCCGAAATCGTTATCAAGCAGACAGTTTACGAAACGAAGATTAAATTTCAAATATACTTGTAGCTATTATTTACATCAATACTTGTGTAGCAATAGCTAGCTGAATGAAATAATGCGGAATATTCCAAATTTTTTCTATTAATGGCCCACTCTTCAAATAGCCCCCTGTCCAAAATATTTTCGTGTGGTGCCCATTCTTTAACAAGCACCGCCTAAATTGTTGACACAGACAGTGAGACTCTGTTGTATTGAATATTTTTATATGTTAATAAGAACCCACTCTCCACTAGGCACCCATCTCCAATTAGATTCCAGACAATCTTTACATATATTTTGAGTGAAAATGCGGCACAAATAATTGAATTAATTTTAAAAATATTATACTATTTTTATTAGATACATTCAATATTGAGGCATCCATAAAAGCGTACGCGGACTAATTTGACTATTTTTTTACCGACCTCCCAACTCGTACGCAAAAGAACGATAGAATAAGCTACAATAACAATAGTTGTACCGGTTTCGTTTACTCCCTCCCCCATTGGGAACATTACCATATATGGAACGATTTTAATTTGATTTTTGTATAATTTGTACAGTGACAAAATTAGAATATATAATAGCCTTATAAATTTGAGGTCTATTTTCTATTCTGCTACTTTCTGTTTGCATCGACGAAACATCGTAACAAAAAAACCCAGTAAATTCTCATCTTTGTTTTGGGCATTTGGTATGAATGAAGAATTTTAAAAATATAACCTTTCGACTTCAATCTCCTGGCAATGCTATTTTTAACTATAATGAAAAATGAGTGATTGTTCAATTTTTGGATTTCTCCTCCTTTATCTCTTACAATCTGATTGCTTAACGCCTCCTTCAACTTGTGTCACGGGAGTGCAAAGTTCATAGTCCAAGTATACAACTGGACTAAACTAGCTACACCAGTCGCTTTGTGGCTATTTAATTGAATTTCTGAACGTCGATAACGCGAACTGGCAATCATACAAGAAAAGAGTTGGACAGCTGCGATAACTTTTCATCCCATTAATCAAATTGCATAAGGAAAAATAGAGTGATTTGTTTGGCTAACTTAAACTTTTTCTCAAAACGAGGCTGAGCTAACCAATGGGAATGTTTGCTGACTTATTAAATCCAATGAGACGAGGCCAACTTTTATGTCCAACTTTTGTTGGTGCAGCCATTCTGGTACAGCGGTCAAAATTTGCCTCTTTAAAATTTTACATTCGAGAAAGGTAGGAGCTATTATTATTAAAAATAACAAAGCTCCTTCAAATCTCTTCAATGAATGTTTTGTTTTTGTTTTTTATTGTTTTGAGAACGACTGGCACCCCCATCATTAGGAACCAGTCATTAAATATGGCGAATCGGGATGGAGGAGAAATAGGGGGGGGGGGGTCTTGAAATTCAAAGATTGCAAGGGGTGCGAAATATTTTGCCGCCAAAAAGGGAATCTTTCAAAAAATGTGACTGGGGACAAGGGAGTATTTGGAAGATATCAGATTTAACATATTTGGTAGATTCAACCTATTTGGCAGATATCAGATGGCAGATTCGGTTTATTTAAGAGATATCAGGGGTTACTGAAATTTTTATGGTAAATCAATTTCTCCTCTGTCCCCCTCGCCATATTTAATGACCGGTCTCTTATGTCGGTAATGACCGCTCTTATGTAGATCATGGAGACCTAGCGTATGCAGGTTATCCCAAGATGTATGACAAATGTTAGTCGTTCATATTTTAAAGAACAAAATGTACAATTATTATTTGTCATCATCTGGTAGCCCACCTACATGGAGTTTCCATGATCTAGTGCCGACCATGTCATCATTATTCATATTATATTTCTTATTATTCATTCTTACTATTCATTCTTACTATATTTAATGTACCATCTCCCTGGAAATATGCACAAGCTTGTTGGCGTGTTGCAAAGGAGTCCCGAATATGATAAATTTACCGTGCATAAAATCAACTACGTACTCAAATTTTTATATTTGACACATCCTTTGTTGAAATTGATCTGGTATCAGCAGAAAGAACTAAGTAAAAATAGAAGTTTTGTCAGAGCTCCATGAGACCAACGGAATTAATTCGAGATAACGAATGTTTGAGTTATCCATAGTCACAAGAAATTTCTTGTGACTATGAGTTATCGAGGGGCATTTCATTACTGAAAGGTCGCAAGGGGAAACAAGAAATATTTGCCGTTATGGCAAGCTTGAGTTTGGCGAGTTCGAGTTATCGAGGCTCTACTGTACCTATTTAAAAATATTTTCTTGTAATGATACTTCCCAGAAACATATAATATCACACAGAAATATACAAGAATAGATGTACACATAAATACAACACCATGGCAAGTGCTATTGTGTATTAAAATCCTTATTGTTAGCTAAAGGGCATTTCATGTCAAATTACATGAATAAATTTTAAACGACAACAAATATATTTTAATGAAGCGAAATGGAAAGCAAATGGTAGACTCATAACGCATGCGTTTTCCAAGGTCCGACAGAGGTGGGAGTTATAGTCACAAGGATACCGTAATACCCAAAATTAATGTTTACTGTTTACCGTAATATTTGCTTTGATACTCGATACCCAAAAAGAAGGATTGGTTCCTTTAATACCTTATAAAAACAGAAATGATACCATGATGCCCAAAACTCAATTCGGACCTTGATTAGTAAACCTCGTACAGCTCTTGGATACTTTTTGCAAATATAATCATCTTCAAGTTTCTTGCAATACGCAATAACTATTTATTTGGGGGAGGAGGGTATTAAAATTATACCATGCCTTTAGGCTAAACAACTATTCTCTTAAATACATGTCTCATTGCGTTTACATGCTATTCACTGTGTTGAAATCTTGTGTTTGTTCATCAAAATCAAAATTGTGTTTGTGGGAACAACAGATACCACAACTGCACATAATGGTTATCAAATAAATAATTTTAATTCATTACTGCAAACCAATACTGTACTTAAATGATATTTCATAAATATGTTATTATTACTTATTGTTATTAAACATTTCGTTTACCAAAACTACTTAATACCCAAGATTTAGTGTTGACTTTTCGCAAGTACCTTACCTTACTATAAAATCTAATTTATTCTCCATACTAAAAAGGCAGATGCATTTTGCTTTTATTTTACGATCTTGCACTGGATGGATTTCCTTGACTTGATATATGACAGTTTTTTTTTCAAATTTGTTTTGTTATATTATGTTATGCACGTGTTATTTTATGTGAGAAGAGAATAGTTGCGAAGTTTAGCTTCTTAAAATTCAGTGTACACTTAAAGTGCAAAATCCAGAATCGATCTAGCTTCGAATAACGCAAACACATTGCCAACGTGATGAAAATTGGCGAAAAGTTCGTGTTAGCGAGGCTCGCCTGTAGTATCTGAAACAGTTTACAAGACCTGTTATTTGAATAGGAAATTCATTTAATCAAGTTCAACAGAGGTCGAGAGACGATGTCATTGACTTGAACTTAATTGATTAAAAAAATATTGCCATCATCCCAATAAAAATAATTTCAGTTTGATATCAAAACGTTATTTTTTCGCCCAATGCATGCACTTAAAAATTTCTTTGGAAATACCAAGTAGCTGGTATCAGTAACACAAAGGAGATAACTTTACATGGCAATGTTAATCAATATAAATGACTAGTTTTGAATTATTATTTTTTGGAATCTTCAACTGCACGACAACTTTTATCATAGTCATGCTTTTATCAACAAAACTGATGGTGTAAATTGTTCACGCGTAGCTTTCAATTTGATAAAGCTAATTCACGTCATCACTGAATCGTAAATTTTGGTACCTTACATGACGATATATTCAACAGAATGCATTGAAAATTTATTCTTGTACAAAAACTACAGTACAGTACAATTCTGTTTTTGTACAGTAACTCTCATGTCATCTCTAATTTGTAAAGAACCTTTTCCAATAAATCTCCATACATTTTAGCTGCGAAATTCAATTTACAAATACCGTCGATTGAAATGTTAAAAGATATTATATGAACATTTTCAATGAGTGGCAAGCAAGTATATACAACTAAGAAAGGTTTACAAAGATGTTTACAAAGAGGTCTACAAATCAAAAATATTCCTGTTGTCAAAAATATTATTTTATTTTAATTTGCTCCTTTAATAAGCAAACATCATCTACAAATGTCTGGCTGCAGATTCCCATGCAAACTCAAGAATCCCCTAGATCAATCCTGCCTGGATCAATGCCTAAATTTATAAAATGCATAATTAATTGTCAACACTTTGATTACTTCGTACAGTTGCACTTGCATTTTCAAGATTTCAAGTTATACTTGGTAATGGTATCGTATTATCAAAAAACACAAAGAAAGGATGTAAATAAATGTAAATCGCAATAGACAAGCATTTTGAATCATCAATCAAAATTGAAATTTGCAATTTTGTGGTAGTATTTGTCATTTTTATGTGAGCACATTCGTTTACCTGACTCCTCCAAGAACTTAAATAACACTGGGGCCTGAATACTTCATCCATTCTCTACAATCCCAGTATTTTCTTTGAATACTTGGGCCTGGATTGTCCTTGTTTCTTGTTTTCTTTTTAAACAGTGATCCCAGATATGTTTTGCTTCTATTAAAACACAACTATGATTTAAAATTACTCTTAAGCGTGCTAACTCTTAATATTGGTCCGTTCACCTTCGTCGTTTGTCGTCAACTGCAAGAACAAGTTTGGAATTGCTTGAAGTTTGTTACTTTGCACACGGATGCAAGCGTTGCCCCTCCTTTTTTACATTTTCTCCTGTACAATGATTTATTCCCGTAATTGACGTTATTGTACCATATCAAACAATGGTGAAATGAGACCATCATCACGTGATTTTGGATGTGCACATGGAAAAAAGGATTGCATGATTGCTACTTTGATCTGGAGAGCAGCAAGGTCGATTAATGTGACCTTTCCTTGTTTCGAATTACTATTCGTCATATTGCCAGCATTACTTCACCCGCGAGAAATTAATTCAAAGCCATTCTATTGGCTGGAAAATTATTTACGGGAGTAAAAATGTCATGTGTTGATTTACATCTTATTGTTTCTTGTTTTTTTTATATTAGGAAATTAATTTTGTGGAAAAAAAAACATACATACATTCTTATACGTTTACCATCGTTATTTTCTTTGAAACGTAATCTGTGCATTTAATGTTGCTTGATGAAGAAATGTTTTACAGAAAAGTTAGTAGGCATTCAAAACGTATCCAGAGTGCTACGCTATTAAAACGTGGCTTAAAGAGTTATTTAAAAAGACAACGGCTATTAAGCCATTAAAAATTCCTCTCAGGTTTGCTTAATTTTGTGTGCTGAAGACAAGAAATTATGAAGCAATAAATTGGTTTGCATATCATAATGGTTAACTGGTTTTTTTAGTCTTTCTTCGAATTTATTAAACATTTACTTATTTTCCAGATTTTAAAACCCCTTCAAGTCATTTAAGCTATAAATGGTAGCCCACTTTTTGTTTACGATTTTGTAGATAAATTTAAATGTTTTAAAGCCTATTATGGTATCTAGATTTCAGGTTTGAGTAAGTTTGAATCATTGCAACGATTTGGTTATTTGAAATATGCGAAAAAGAGTTTACATGATAAGTACTAATGCGTGTCCCAAAAATATGTACCAGTTTGGAAAACAGCTGCGAAGGAGATTAGTTTTAAATATCTTTATTTAAAATTGAGTTATATAAAGAAGCTTAAATTTAATTTTTGATATTTTGCTTGGCAAAATCAACTAAATAATCGCCGAGTTATACCGAGCGAAAGTCGGTATTTTATGTTTCTGTAAAACCCAAGAGTTTGATCATCACAAGAAATGTGAATATCATTTGACCATTGCCAATGACTTTCTAATTCAATTTTGTAAACTTTTAGCTGAATTTAAGGAAGGTAAAATTGATTGATGAGTATGTCACGTTTTGAATCAACTGTCGATACGAAAGGAAAAGATATTTGTAATATTCAACTATTCAACGTAGCAGCTTTGTAGTCATTTCGTAAATTTTCATAATAGGCCTACACACACTTCTTTATAAGAAACCAGTACTGGAGTTGTTGCAATGTTAAGAAGCTTTCAGTACTAAACCATAGTATAAAGAAACTGTATAAATTTAATGTATTACCTTACATTACTCATGAAACGTAAGAATCGCTTAAGAAACTTTCAGTACAAAATTTATGAAAGATCAAGAAACTTTTAGTACTGAAGCCCTTTCTAGGTTTTTTATAAAAAATGTGCATTCTCTTTGGAAACGTCAGACATGAACTTTTTCTACTGTTTCTTAAGCATCACTGCTTCCAAGCAGTATTGTAATTTACTGCATCGTTGCTTGTTGCTCTGCATTGATTAATATTGTCAAATGTTAACGTTATTAATGTTAACATGAATCAAATATTCTTCACAAGTATTCTTCATAAATGCACTGGAAGAGCAATCTTTATTTTTGAACATACTATTAATTTTTAATTTTTCGTTACGAAATTTAAGTTATCGGAATTTACATTTCAGGTATCGAAATTTACGCTAAGTGCAATCAGAAACTAAAATAAACTAAAGCTTCTCCTTAATAGTTTTTAAAAAGTGTAGCTTTTTGGAACACCTTGTATATAGTAGCTACAATGTACTGGGTATCCCAAGAAATATCCCATATTTGCAAAGTTGTGTTATATTTTTGCTTGAATTTAACATAGGAGGCTGAATTAAAGTTTGATGCCTTGCTTGCTAAATCTACGCAATAATCGCTGAATTATACACAATGAAACAAAAAAAAAAGTTTTTGCTGCTGCAATCTGCTGAAAATACTACATTATAACTTAGAAAAAGCCATGAACGTTGGCTTTCCTTTAGTATAGTTCAATGATTACTATGTAAATTTTGACAAAAGAAACGCGCGCAGTGCGGTAAACCAAATCTGCATCAAATTGAGCCAAAAATGATACCTTTCCTTCCTTCTGCTAGAATCCATGGCGAACTTCAAAAACATACAGGTGACTTCTACAAATTTAATATCTTGTTGACGAATTGAGGCATAAACAAATTGACTTGCTTCAAAACTCGAGGCATAAATATTGAGATGAAGTTATCCACTTCTGCTCTAAACAATAGGAGATTTGTATGGAGGCCATTTGTAGTGATTTGAAAATGCCCTGTTGAATTAGCCTCGGATTTGATATGAAAATAATACAGGTGAATCCGAAGTCACCATTGTCTTATCTACCTCAGGGTACAAAAAAACCAAAGCTATCTGGAAAATTCGAGAGATAAAAATGAGAATTTCTATGGTCACATATTCGCCATGAGACATTTGAAGTTGCGCGCGGAGCCTCGCGGGTTCCTGGAAATAGAGTTTTTCGACTTTTTGCAGCCTGCCTGTTCCAGTATTCCTTATTTTAATATGGGAATTTACAAGCTTTGTTTCATGTGCAAATGAAGAAACTTTAAAACATCCCAAAATGAACGATTCGAAAAAAAAATATCAATAAAGATCAAAAAGTGAGTAGTAGGATTGATAAAAAAGGCTGTTTGTTTTTGTTAGGTCAGTACGAAACTCTTGATGATTTAAAATCAAACGCAGACTTTTTTACCTTCAAGTTCAGAGGCAATTGAGAAATGTTTGAGCAAACGACTCCCACATGATGAAATTTCTATTATATTTGATGTATTTATGAATGTAATTGTTTTCAGCTATTTCCTTGAAAAATGCAAACTGATATCCTGACCTTGGAACGCAGCTCTACTATGCAATTGCGATCAAAACATTTTCACAGAGCATGCGAAAAAACCAACACGTGGCCTGGAACGAATGTTACAAATCCTATTCTTAACTTTTGCCATAACATAGTACATAGATCATTATAAACGTATACCGGGCCTAATCGCTTAAATTGTAAAGTTTTTAAATGTGTTTATTCCATATAAACAAACATTTAAACATAACACAGGATGATACTTTGACAGTTGTTTTGGTATTTGAAGGCAAGTGAACTCACAAAACAGGTATAAGCCCCTTCTAGGCTTCCTTTAGCATAATAACTATTGGGGAAAATTCCCCGAACTTCAGTCACATTCTTTTGTTTTATACAATAGGCTATTGTCCTTTTTTCATCAGAACAATAGCTTGCCCCACATTCAGAGTCCCTTGAGAAAGGCCCCGAGACCATTACTCACTTGGTTAAGGCAAGATGCCACAAAGAATTTTGTTGAAAATATCATTGTAAAGAAGCATTGGTTGTGTTCTCAAATGAGTACGGTTAGGCAGGGATAGTGTGGACAAAATGCCTAAGTGAACTCAAATCAGATCTTACCGGGTGTCCCAAGTCTAGTCTTACCGGGTGTCCACTGTATTTATTATTGTAACCGTTTTGATATTTTGATCTTGCTTTCGGATGATAGAGGAAACTTCAACTTAAAATTCTATTTCTTGCTTGACCAATAGTAGTTAACGATCCGTGAGCTATGTCCAATAAATAAAATTAATAAAAACAAAGAATTAAGTAATTTAAAAACTCAAATCCAGAGCGTGGTATTTTCATTGTGACGATGAGAATTTTGAAGAATCTTAAAGATTACAATTGTTGGTGTGTGACCACTGCGTTGATGTGTGGAGCTCTTATTATTATAACTATCAAATAAATTATTTGATTGGTTTTTGTTGTTTTCGAAGTGAGTAGCCAAGTGGCTTAACACGGTTCCCGTCAGATCACCGAAGTTAAGCATGGCTGAGTTGGGTCAAAACCCGGATGGGCAACCTTCTGAGTGTTTGACTGGACTAGCTCACCTCACAGTCAACTCAGCTGTCCATCCTTTCGAGGTCGGTGAATGAGTACCAGCTCAGCTGGGGTAAGTGGTTATCAAACCAGGGA
>JAYJMH010031134.1:0-17045 GCA_036873815.1 Phacellophora camtschatica
ACGCTCTTACATTTTTCAGGCACATTTTAACATAATCTGAGGTTCCCAGGCACATAAATATTTTATCGAGGCCTGCATCATTGTCATTTTCGTTACTTGTCATATTTGTCTTCAAAGGTAAAATCTGCTACTTGATCAAATTAAACTTTGATATTGGACTTAACGCTTGGGCCTAGGTTCTTGTTTTTTTATGGTTGCAAATTTTAATTTTGTTTTTGAACAAAAATTTTGATAAGTTCTAGAAGTGTCATTTTTGAACTGTTTTATTATCGTGAATCTTTCACATGTAAAATTATATTTTTCAGGAACCCAAACTGCGCAAGAACCTCTTGATGGCAATGAAGGTGATGATATCAACGCGTGGTTTGAAAAGAAACAAGTTTTAAGCCGTGGTTCATCGCTGGAAAAGACGCGTGAAAATTCTGTTACAACTGCAGGTACTCAGGTTGAAGAAACTGTCCAAACAAGGCGAAGGGGTTTGGAACCTAAAGGTAGGTAATCAGCATCTCCCTTTCGTCATCAAAACAATCATGATTACATTGTTTCAAATTTTTGTATTGTTTGTATATAAATCAATCTCACACGGTTGGATGATTTTGAATGGAATTAGGATTGTTTTGATTGCGAAAGGAACATGCTGAATGTTTATGAGTTGCTCAACCTCGTACATAGGGCTATTTCATTTAGAAGAAATACCCCTGGTACCTACCTGCAAATTTTGCTCGGGAGTTTGTGCCACGTCAAAAGAATTCATATTTCGAATTCTACCTTCGCTGTCCGTTTTTCATATTCGAATTTTGCAATCTCTCGAGATTCAGTCTAGTCTAATATTGACTTCCATGCTCATTGGGAGAGAAAGAGGCAAGAATAATCATTCCCTTTGGAAACACAGGATTAGCCTCGAGACTATTTCCGCAATCTAGGTCTATTGATGTTCTCATCTCAAAATTTGAGAAAATGTGGTACAAAAATGGAGGAAAATGGCAAAAGTGACATCAACACTACTTTTTTGGAAGCGAGGAGAAAACAGTAAAAGAGAAAATAAAAAATCAAATTAAAACTAAAAAGTAAATTAAGGAAATATTTGAAACTTAAGCACAAATGTTTACAATTGTGACAATGTCTACTATCTAAAATTTATTTTTGATCTCTTTTGCTTAGTTTTTATCTGAAATCTTAATTACTACTTGTGCTTTGATGTTGATTATTTTCGTTTTTCAGTCCTTGCTTATGAAATCTATGTCGTCACTGGTGATAAATTGGGCGCTGGTACAAATAGTGATGTGAAAATTAATTTATTCGGAGAATATGGAGATTCTGGTGATAGGCCACTGATTCGATCTAAATCTAATAATAATCCATTTGAACGAAAGCAGGTAATGTGCATTAAATTGAATTCTTTAACTTAGGGGCATCGTTTATGGAGTCAAATGTATATGTGCATTCTGCCAAGAAAAGTCAAATGTGTATGCGTATTTTGCTGCCAGAGAAGTCAAATTTATTAAATTTAAAACCCCGTTTACACTGTGCTGCATAAATTTTATCCGCATTAAATTCACGTCTACATTGAACCGGTGCTATTCGTACGAATTTGAGAACGGCTATCCGTTTGTTTGTTCTAAATCAGTTCAGTAAATTAGTTCACTAAAGAAAGTGGATTAAATTTTTCCAGCTGGTTTTTCGCACAATGTAAACGCTGTCATCCCGATATATTCTGTTCACTTGCTGTATTGCGCATGCTCATTCACTAAATATACCCAGCACATTGTAAACAGTTGTACAAAGTGGAAAAATTTGTTCGGTACAGTGTAAACGCAAACCGATCTGGATAATTTTAAAACGGATAAACTTTATCCTGCAGAGTGTAAATAGGGCCTAACTCTTACTTTAAACGTCTCACTTAAATCAGATTCATTAATTAAATCCATGTTAAATCTATTGTTTGAAGCCACGTGTCGAGTTTGAGTCAAGCTCAATTAAAGTTTATACAAGATAGCCAAAATAATTAAATCTGCAAATGAAGTTTAACATTTGAACCCAAGCATAGGCTTTTGGAAACGCGAGTTGTTGTTTCGTAATCGCATGTAAACAACAACAACCTGCACTGGTATAGGGACACAGGGATGAATAAGAATGAACTGCTGTAGAAACAATAAGTTTTCTTAAATCCCATAAGACAAATTTTGAACCCCATGAAACAAATTTTGAATTCCATAAGACAAATTTTGGTCGCGTTTGTGATTGACTCAATGTGTGATCAGTGTGATATCCTTTTTTCCAAATAGGTTGACTTGTTTATAATCGATTCAATATTTCTTGGAAACTTGACAAGTGTACGGATTGGACATAATGGCACTGCCCTTGGTAAGGACAAAT
The DNA here is from genome assembly GCA_036873815.1 of Phacellophora camtschatica. Lineage (NCBI taxonomy): Eukaryota > Metazoa > Cnidaria > Scyphozoa > Semaeostomeae > Ulmaridae > Phacellophora > Phacellophora camtschatica. The sequence goes on from JAYJMH010031134.1 coordinate 2,377, forward strand.
AAAATTTGTTTTTCCATGCGTAGGCATTAACAACATCATTAAAAATCAATGTGAAAAGGATGTTGATTTCTGTAGCATTGTTTGAGCTACTCAACTGCAGACGTTTCTTGCGAAAAAAACTAGGGAAGAGTAGGAAGGGAGAGTTCTTCCTTTCCTCTCCCGTAAATTACGGACCAGACGGACGGACCAAGAAGACCAGGAATTAGAAATCTGGTAGAAGAGAGTTTGTTTGAGCCATAACAAATCAATAAATTAAGATAAATTAATTAATTTTTGAAATATGTAAAAATATATCTTTAAAATTTTTAGAAGTTTCCATAAAAATTGATGTTTGATTTGAAAAATTTTGAGGAAACATTTTGTAAACTTAGAATACATTGAATTAATATTTTACAGGTACAGGGTGGTATCTTGATCGTATCGTTACCAGGGAAGGTGAAAATTCAACGAAAGCTTACGAATTCAAATGTGGAAGGTGTGCATAATTATGTTGCTAATTTTTTGAGGTTTTTATTTTCATTTTCAAATCTAGATAATAGAACATTTGTTGATTTTTTCGGCATTTATTAAGGTTTAAAAATTTAAGACTTAAGATTTTATTGTTGTATTTTCACAGATGGCTTTCCGCTCGAGATGACGATGGACAAATTGTTAGAGACCTATCATTATCTGCAACGCTAGAAGGTAAATTCTAATTGACATTAAAATGAGTAAATTAAATTAAATTGTACTCTGAACAGAGTATTATATTGCACGACCTTGTGGGCCTAAACCCCTTATCAAATGAAATAAAATAAATTGAACAAATTGTAAAAGAAAAAGCGTGTAAATGACGAATTGAATGTAGGGACCAGGCTGTACGATTTCCAGCTAAATTTTGAATTCGAAATTGATCTAGATATAGAGAAACTTATTGCCCACTTAGCCCCAGTTTTGGCATTACTGTTGTTTCGAACATACAACATCTTTTTTGCTCTTATTTCAAACCTTTGCTCTCACTTCAAACAAGTGACATAAATGTTTTGAGATAGAAATATATTATTTAATAACTTAGAAACTTTTCAACCAACTAAGTATCAAAACAAACAGCTTAAACAATTTTGAGGTTTCAATGATGCAAATTTGGAAACTTTAAGAGCATTTTTAGATAGGGGCAGCTTCTGACGGCACTGAATAAGCAAGTGTATTTATTGATTTTGACTCTGTATTTTGATGCAGGGAATGATATTCCAAAGACAAGTAACGCGAAGAGAAATTATTTTAAATATCGCCCTGATTCAGCCGGATCATCGGACGCAGGGAAAAGACAATTTAGGCCTTTGTCTGCAACACACAAAAATGACTCAGATTCAAAACCACGAAGCAATACTCCACCAATTCTTGAAGAAAATTCCGTTTCTAAAAGACAATTTTTTAATCGAGAGGCAGAGGAGAGTTCTTCGAGTGATGAAAGTGACACTGATGAGAGTGAAAATGAGCCTTTGCAAAATGAAAAAGAGGCAAAGAAGCATGAAAAGGAGGCAAGGAAGCATGAGCAATCGATTAAAAATACAAACGAAAAAGAAGTTGATAATAAACTACAAAAGGAACCGACAAGGAAAAAGAAAACAAAGAGAAAGCGATCAATTAAAAATGTTGAGAACGTTAATATAAAACATGAGAGCAACGACGAAGAAGATAATGCAGAAGTTATGGACAAAACTGACAATGTTTTAACAAATGAACCTGCCTCTGTGGAGGAGAATAATGTCATTCATACTAAGCAGAAGATAGAGGAATCACTGGAAGACACTTCGAAGGAGGAACATGCGAAAGCAATTGAAGAAAGTGCAATAGGCGCTGCTGCTGCAAAGGATAAGAGTTCCAGCAATAGTAAAAGTAGTTCTGATTCTAGTTCTGTATCTAGCCTTTCTTCAGAAAGTTCAAGTGACAGCGAGTCTGAAGACGAGGCTAAAAATATTGATGGTTCTGATGATGATGATGATGATGAAGAGCTTGAACGTGTTACCAAGGATACAAGTAAAAAAGAGGTTTGGGTTTTTTTGCAATAGGGATGTTTAGATTCAGAACGAGTTCAAGTGCGAATACAAGGTTGGAAAATTCACTCCACAAGGAGATTTAGCAAAAGAATAGTTTTTTCTTTTAAATTTACATTCTGTTTTTGCAATGTATGTCAAAAGTTTTTCGTAGATTTGGCCTTCTTACTGCCGCTATAATTAAGCCAATTTCCTCTTTTTCTTGGAGTCTTCAGCTTGTTTCTACAACGACGAAAAATAGTCAATTTCATGTTGCAAATTTTGATGCCCCATTGGAACAACATTTTTCACAAGTTTTCCACGTCGCACTCGTACTTAAACTCGTTAAACCTCGCAAGTATTGTTTTCAACTCATTACATCTTTTGTTATCATATAGCCTGAAATTCTGGACTTGAAATCCCCAACTTTTTTGGGATCATTGAAACGAGGCTTTAAGAGTTTTTTCGTCGAAGTTTGCTATTGTTCTTTGTTAGAATTTCGGGAAAATCCAAGTCCAGAAATCTTCCTGTATTTTTATGAGTCAGAAAACAGCCTTGCATAACTAGGACGATTGTAATAAATCTAACTTGCCAGCGTAACGGCTTTTACGAAATGAACTAGAACAGTGCTTTTCAGCAATCATAATAGAGCAAGTGAGAGTAATACTGTACTTACTAACGCTCACTGACACATTTTGTATTTTTAGGATACTGACGATAGTGCTCGCAGGACATCAGCACATGAAGATTACATGGCTGGGTTTCTAGCTGGTGTCAAGGCAACCAAAGATGATTTACCGAAGCAAGATGAAACACTAAAAGATTCTGTTTTAACCCAAGGTGCATTTTCATTATTTTAGATTCAGATATTGTTTGAAAATATCTGAAAAAGTGTATTGTAGTTGTTATAACGCTTGGTTGTGACGTTTCCACATCTAGATTTATTTTTAAGCAAATCTTATCTTTATTTTTTAATAGGGGGGGGGGACAAATTGAAAGGCGAAGCAAATTAAATAAATTTGAAAGATAAACCCATCTTGAGAATTCTGAAATGAATTTTCAAATTCAAATTCAACCCTTTAAAATGTGAGGTTTTACGTTTAAAGTTGTTCTTATTAACATTTTTATTAACTACTAAATTTATTTACTAATTTCTAGTTAATACAGCAAAAACTTGCAAATAAAAATCTAATGTTTTGAAGCTCAGCCCAGCAAAAATTCTTACTTTTGAGGCATCAAATTTGGGCATGATTAACTTACTCCCGTGGTATAGAAATAACATTATTTTAGTTCTCATTGATAATTATTTATTGATATTTATTGATATTTAAATTATTTGACCCAATTTTATTTCACCCAGTTATTCAACATAAAAATTTCCGGAAGGAGGCTTTTAAAAGTTGTTGTTCTTATATGCGGGTTTTTAATGGTATAAAATGGTATCAAATATGTCACATAAAATGGTATATATAAAGTATGTAATATTCAAGGTTATATATATATTCGACTTTTAATTTTAATCAGGCCCAGACATTCACCAAGCTAGCAAGAATGGAAACTTTGAACGTATCAAAGAGTTAATTAACGAAGTTCCAGAATTAAAAAGCAAGCCGGACGAACAAGGATGGACACCACTTCATATCGTATCAGCATACGGTCATCTTGAAATTTTGAAATGGTTGTCTGTGAATGGCGCTATTCTTAACGAAGAAACCCCTACTGGCTTTTCGGCAATTCATTTAGCTGCTATGAATGGTCATGTCAAATGTCTCATTGTATGTATCCGAAATAATTTTTAATTTTCTATCAATTATTGATATATACATTATCAGCATCTTTGTTATATGATGTAAAACACGGACACATGGAAATTTACTGGAATTTTTAAATAATTTCTGGTTCTGATAATGGTGGGAGCTTAAGCAGCTATGACGGCAACGTCAGCTGAAACGGCATAGTCTATAAACCAGACCCTATGACCCTGGACCCAGGACCCTGAGACCATGACCCTATGACCCTTAAGTATGGATGATCAAAATGACCTTTAACACATAAAAATAAACTACATGATCCAATCGATCCCCCCTATGGAGTAAACTCTTACTCGAACTGTTTCATAAGTCTTTCAGTGTTAAAATTGTGTATGATTGTGTTACTTTTCAGGTTTTGGCTGCAATGGGTTGTTCCCTTGGCTGCACGAATGTTGACGAAAGTACTCCTCTTCATTGCGCTGCAATGAGGTTTGTTCCACAGATTTTCCCAAACACAATAGACCTTTTCGCAAATAGAGTCTGGTCTCGAGGCTAGTGTTGTATTTACTCTCCCAAACTCTCCCAAAGGACCCAAAAGCTTAAACTCTTTTTGTACTTATGGGAATTTCATCAGTGTTGAAAATGAGGCTAGTCCTGTATCACAATAGAACGACTTTTAATTCCGAAAAGGTCTGTTAGTTTTTTCGACTTTATTAAGGTTATACGACAGACAATTGCGATGGCATAAGCTTAACCTCGCGGCATTGTACGAGAAAGATCTATACTGTCACAGTAAGAACCCGCCAATGAAAAAGCAATTTTGAAAATCCGCCTGTCTGGTTTTTTAATATTTTGGCAAATTTAGATAGAGTTAGGCTGATGTATGCTGCCAATAATATGATAGAAAAGTCATAGCAATATTCCTTTATTATCTGAAATGATTTCCATCGTTAAAATTAATTCTTTTAATCAATTTTCAAAATTAATTTGTAAATGTTTGTCAAAAATCAGCCTTATGGTTTCTTATAGATCAGTTCCTTTTTGGCGGTTTTTTACTGTAACTCAGCTTGGAGCAAATATTGAGTGCTTTGTAAGAGCTTGTTTACACAAGGGCTAGCTTGTAGATATATTTTTTCGCATTTATCTCACTCAGTTTTATCTCGCGACGATATAACAAGCACCTGCGCAGAAGGAGCATTTCCAGGCAACCAAATCGGGCTGGCCCACATCTCGTGTAAGCGCAAATAATGTTGTGTCAGCGCAAGGCATCTTGTGTAAGCGCAAATGAGAAACCAGTTTTTGAAAATCAGCCTGTCTGGTTTCTTAATATTTTAGCAAGTTTAGATAGAGTTAGACTGATGTATGCTGCCAATAACTTGATAGAAAGGTCATAGCAATACGAAACGATTTCTGACAATCAACTCTATTAATCAATTTTCGAAATCAGGTTCTAAATTTTTGCCTAAAAATCAGCCTGGGGTTTCTTTTCTAAGTCAGTTCATTATTGGTAGGTTCTTAATGTATAGGTGGCTTTAACACGCTCCGTTTTTGAAAATATTCTAAAAATTATTTTTATAAATTAATCTAAATAGCTTAGTTCGTATCTGTTCAAGGCAACTCTTTAGTATCTCGTAAAGGATGCGCCAAAAACAGATAAACTTTGATGGGCTACCATAGATTGTGTAGTACGCCGATTACGATGATTAAAGTTGATTTCTACTTAAGAGGGACCATATTAGTTCAAAATATTTGTTGGCAAATTATTTCGACACTTGTCCTTACGTTATAAACAATTTTCGAAAGAGTTTCGATCTCACACAAGCTCGAAAACATTGAAAAACATTGGTCAAGTTTCTAAAGCTTGAGAGAACACGGAGAAAGAGAGATTTCCGCAACCTTCTCCGCAAACCAAAGACTCTTCCAGTGTCCATGCATTTTTAGTTCTGACGCGCCAGTATTCATGGTTTTAATAAAGGCTTTTAAATTCCTTTCAAAGTATGAAATCAATGTTTGATCTCAATGACATCGTAATGTTTTTCAGTTCTTTTCGAGCTTCTGTGAGATCGAAACCTTTTCGAAAACAGCTTATAACGTAAGAACTGAAAAGTCTGAAAATCATTTATAACGCAACCACAATCGACTTGTGGTGGCCCTTCAAAGATTATCCATTTTCTTGGAATCTCCGGTACAAATTGATGAGACATCACTTTTTGTTTCTTGCTATGTAATAGACTTCAAATGAAGAGATATGACCCAAGATTAATATACAAAGATAATTTTTAAACAAACATTCAAAAACCGAGCGTGTAATTCATTTTATTGAAGCCACCTAAAGTCTGGCTGGAAAATGCTGCGAAGTGTCAATGTTATTCACTTTGGTTAGGAGAAAACAAATAGTTGTTAACCAATTAAATTCAATTTTTTTTTCAATTTTATTTGTAGAATACAAAAATCTAAACACATGATATAGTTCTAAAAACACATATTCTACGCGACCCAGAGCAGCAAAGCTTATCTGGTCTGGGCCGTAAATAAAAGTTTACAGATTATACGAAAATTAAGACTAATATATATGCTAAATTAATGATAAGATACGATGTCAATGGCGATATATGGAATTTTTATTTAAAAATACTGAAAGTTTTTATGGTTAGCATAGATCATATTTAATGTTAAATTTGCTTGCGTAAAACTACATGGTTAGTTTTGGTAAGTGGAAATTAAATGATTTTTTGCTTTTTGCTAAAGGTTTTATGTTTAGAAATTGTGTTTTCCAAATGTGAAGCTTATTTTGATGAAAAGTTTTTGACAATGCATTGTGTTAATTTTCATGGACTCATTATAGAACTAATCGTGGTTACATGATTTCCATACAGAAGTGCATCATAGCCTAATACCTCCACCGCTATTTTAATCATGAGAATTGTTTGTGTTGCATACTTCTTTGGACTATCAAACAAATAGATTACCTTTCTCAAACTCCAAAGGGTAACATTACTTTTTAGACATTGGTGCACGTTGCAGAAAAATATTCGCTTTTTCATATTCCTTTCCTGATTTAAAACTCTGATCAAACGTTTTGAAAAAGCTACAGAATAATAGAAACTTTACTTTTAAAATCACAAAACTGATGTCGTTTATAATTCATTAAATAATTTAGTAAACAGCAATTTAATGTTTCATTCTAAAAGTAAAATATTTTGTTTTTCAAAGATGACCCTAAATCTTTTTATGAATTTCTTTTAGTGGCCATGTTGAGTGTGTAAAATGGTTACTGGCAAATAGGGCGAATCATGCTTTGCCTGATAAAAGCGGAAGAACACCACTTGATTTGGCTACAGAATATCAACATGAAGAGTGTGCAGAGCTGCTTGAACTAATGGGTATTTATAAAACGTGTTTTCAGGTCATAGATTTAGTTGTTGGGTTTAGTTAGATAAAAGATTAGTTATTGCCGCAATTGCTTGACCAATGTAAACGATTTGGCTATAGAATATCAACAAGAAGAGTGTGCAGAGTTGCTTGAACCTATTAGTATATATTTATAAAACGTGTTTTAGGCCCTAGATTTTATGTGGTTCGGTTTAGTTAGATAAAAGTTTAGTTATTTTCTAATTCATTTCATTCAAACGCAAATAATTATATCTATTTGTCTACTTTTTGCAGTTCTACTTTAAAAGTCTCTGATGTTAGTATAGTATCGGTCAGCCCAGTTGTTTGTGAGCAGACGTAAGCACACCGTGCAGACAGCAATAGGCCATCTTACTCAACAAAACAACTATCTATCGACGTGTAAGCTTTCAGAGCCTCGTTGTCATACTTATATACTGCTTCTCCTCCATTTGCACGTGCAAACATACACCCATAGACGCTTTCCTTGCATCCTAACAATACATTTCACAAACTAAAGACTCTTTTTAGTTTTCTCCCTTGTGGTGCCAAATAAATTAAGTTATTGCCGGAATTGCTTGACCAAGGTAAATGATTTGGCTACAGAATATCAACATGAAAGTAATATGCAGAGTTGCTTAAGTTTATTGGGTATTTAAAAAATATGATTAGTACTTCTACATTTAGTTACTAGATTTAGTTAGATAAAATTTATTCATTGTTGGAATATTTTGAACATATTGGAATATTTTTACCAAGGCTGAAGTAAATGATTTAGCTATATAATATCAACATAAATGTAATGTGCAGAGTTGACTTTATTGGATATTTAAAAAAAGCTCTTGTGTTCTTTTATTTATTTGTTAGATTTGTTGGATAAAATTTTAGTTTATTTTATTTTGTTTTTAGAAAGAGAAATACACAGAAAAGACAGCGTTATCTCTAAACTGAGACATTCACAACTAAAAGAGTGAGTACAAGATGGAAGATTTAATTTTTTGATCTGCTGTTTTGAGATTTTTTAGTGCATAAACAGTATTCAACTATTTTAATAATCCTTCGCCAGCATATTTCTTAGAGATGTTAAACCCAGCCGATCAGAGTTATTCCACTCGAAGATCGAAAGACAATTTATATTTCCCCTTAAGCAGAAGCAATTTGGGCCAAAAATGTTTATCCTTTTAGGGCCTAAATTATGGAATTACTTATCTTCAGACCTTAAGACCACAAACAGTCTTGACACTTTCAAGCATAACAAACATCAAGCATCATTTCATGCAAAACATTCAAAAAAGGAAAATAAGGTTTCCATTTATCATTAATGCCTCTGCAAACAATACAAAAAGAGACACTCCAGCAATCCGTTGATAGAACTGTGAGAATAAAGACAATAATAATTAAAGCTTTAACGTATCAATTTGAAATTAATTTTAATCGCGTGTGTAGCTTTTAACGAACAACTTAAAAATGAATTTTACACGCACATGTATTATATTTTTAATTGTTTAAATTTGTAGTCTTGGTCGCGGGGAATCATTAGAAGATGGCACTTTTGTTATTGAAAGCGGCGAAGATGAATGGATTAGTGACAAGGAGGTAATTTTTTTCATTTTCTTTAAATATTTTTTTATTCAAAGCAGCAGCGATTATTTTCATATACGGGCCATGAAAGATTTACTTTGCAGTGGGCAGCACATAGAAAACAACGTAATTCAGCTGTTAAATGATTTACATTCATAAACAAATGCTTTATAAGCAACTGCTCTTAAGTTCGTCTAAAAATCGAGCAACCTCATTTCTGAGATCAGATAAAAATATACACCTCACAAGATACAAGTTAGCACTTTTTAACAATTTTTTAACAAACTCTTCTGTTTTTGTGCCTCTGTTGGAGCAAACTCTTTTGATTTTGTAGTAGGGCATTGTGGCCGTGAAAGGGACTTTTTAAGCCCATTACTTTTTTCAATTATACTATTTTCATTTATACTATTTTCATTTATACTATTTTCATTTATACTATTTTCATTTATACTATTTTCATTTATACTATTTTCTTTTATTATTGAAGCCTAATATTAAACATTTAAGCAACAATACCAGCAAGTTGAGTTCAAACTTTTGACTGAAAATTAAGCAATTTCAGCGCTACCCAAAATCCGATAAAGTTGCTGATAAAATAATAATCCTGTAGACCATATGACCCTTCTTTCTTATGGCCCTTCATCCATATGGCCCTTCATCCTTATGGCCCTTCCTCCTAATAGCCCGTCATCCTTGTGGCCCTTCCTTCTTATAACCCTTCCTTCTTATGGCCCTTCATCCTTATGGCCCGTCCTCCTTATAGCCCGTCATCCTTATGGCCCTTCCTTCTATGACATTTCCTTTTTATGGCCCTTCATTCTTATGGCCCTTCCTGGAGAGTAACGGTTAAAAGCATTAACAAGTAAACATTTCAAATTATTTTAACATAACAGACATAGGTTGATTTTGTGAGCTTTTTGGGATTCCTTTCATCGTGAAATTATTTAAATAAAGGATATTTAATTACTAAATCGGCTTAAATTGCGCTGAACGGAACTCATTTTGAAGCTGATTGTTATTTAATTAAAGGAAGATGTAATTGGGAGAGGGGACAGGCCTCCTTCTGGGAAATCTGGAGGAGCTAGGAAGAAATCTAAACAAGAAGAGAAGGAAGAAGGTGAAAAGGAGGTGAACATTACTTTGGTTTATTATTTTATAATTTTAAATTTTATAAATGTTAATGTAATTTATAATATGCTGAACATTTTAAAAGTTTATGAAGTAAATTAATTTAACTGAATTCTCCCTGGAAAAGGGAATGTGGTACCGGGTGCCCCACAAAAAACCTTTCATTTGTTTTGCAACTTTATTGCAAAGTTAGAGTAAAAATCTCTATGTTATTACCTGCAATCGAAAACCCGATAACTAATGAACAATTCGAGACCTCATTTAGGTAAAACGCAAATGTTTGAGCGGAGATATTGTCGATAGTAAACAGTTTGAAAAAACAAAAACAGAGCAGTTCGTCATTGAAGAGATTTTAGGCCTTACATCCTTCCACAACTGCATATTTTCAAATATTGTGTAATCGGGCAAGGAAGCCCTACATTTATCTGTCTGGTCATTGTATCCTCCAAAATCCTTGAAAGTGTCATTGGATATGAGTAGTTCCTATCTAAACTATAAAAGTGAAGAAGTTCCTTCAAATCTTGAACTGTGCAAAATTGAAAGAATTCTTGAATTCTTGCATTTCAAACAAGCGGGAAAATTCCAATATTTCCTCTGCTAGATTTGCGTTTACGATCAATGAGGTCTAAAAGTGTTTGTTAGTTATCTGGCTATCTATTGCTAGTAATCATCGTGAGTTTTTTCTCTGGTGTTTGCAATAAATTAGTTATAAATTCTATTGGTATTCTTAATTGGTATTCAATAAATTAGCTATAAATTCTATTGGTATTCTTATAAATTCTAATTATTAGTTATAAAACCAATGTAAGGTTTTTTCGAGACACCCAGTACCATCTTTATCAATATCATGATCCTTTTACAAGCTTTTCTTAGATTTTTTACTGAGATCGTTTTTCGTCTGCTTTAGGTGAAGAAAAAACTGTACGAAAGACAACAAAAGAAAATGCAAAGAAGAGAATCGAGTTTTTTGGACAGCATTCGACAAGACATTGACGATGACAGCGATAATGCGTTTTAAAATATTGATACATTTATCAAATTTAAATTGTCAAATTGGTAAATACACAGTCTAGTTTGTAATGTACATGTTAGGTATCTGCTGGGTTGCTATGAAGCATGAAATTTTGGAATTATATACCAAGTTGAAAATAACCAAAATTCTACAATGGAGGTTGAAGATTTAGATAGTGAAAGTCTTTAGGCAGTGAAAGATCTTGTCTTGAGGCAGTGAAGGATTTAAGGAGGGTAACTGGCGGGCAACACATTGATTCATTGCTTCCCCCTTTTCCTAGTCTGAAACTGGTATGGCGTTTTCTTTTCATAATTAAGCCCCTCTTTTTCAAGGAACTTTATATGTTTTTTGTTCATTATCGTCAACTATAGGCGCCCCTTCCCCCAATTACCAACTGCCCATCCTTCAGATTTCTTGTGGACCAATCCTTGCCTTGAGGCAATGAATACTAGATTTGAACCAATAGCAATGCTAACCGTTTGTTTTCATTCTGACAAATTTTGTAAAGTTCTGTTAAAATGCACTGCTTTTAAGATTTTAGAATTAAGTAAATGATAATCATACTGCAACCTTGCTGGAACGTAAAGCATTGCTACTTCCTTTAAAGTCGAGTCATTGCCTGGTATGATGAGGAAGTCAGAAAAATCACGTTTTGCTCTTGTTGTCAATAATTTAAACACGCATACACATTGCTACACGAGTCCTTGTTTCGTTGTTACTCTAGTCCTTGTTTCCATGCGTTCTCTGGCTTGCTGACATCACTCCAGTCAAGAAGGACTCATAGGATTACGTTCCTGAATCAGGTCTAATCACGCCTTAAATTTTATCAGTTTTCAAAACCTCGTTCCCATTTCTCAGAAAAAGTTTCTGCGAACGACTTTGCAATTATGTCAAAAATTGGATCAATGATCGCAAAGTCTTTGGTTCGAATCCCACCACTTGAGGTCATACTGTGAAAGTGTGAGGAGAGCTGCTAACTCTTTGTAATTCCAGGCAAAGGCAAAAGAAATCAATAGGTGTGGTCACATCGAGAGGAAGGACCGGGGTCGCCCTGATGGGCCCCCTTTGCCAAGCGCAGAAACTCATACCTTGCAAGAATAGCAAGTGTATTATGTGCCTGAAACTGAAAGGTTGTTTTACCCGTGTCCCCTGCTGGAAACAAGTCATCTCGAGACTTCGCGGGCTAGGCACGTTAAATACGATAGCTCACTCACTCACTCAAGGACTAGTGTAGCAAGTCCAAAATACACACAGTAAAGTCATTTTTCCTTCACTTAAAATGTTCGTTGCCCTTTCGTAGGGCAGATAGTAGATCAAAGCCAACATAATCACACACACCATCTCCAGATATATGACAAACAACAGTTGCACATTTCGTTCTGGAGAAGTTATTTTGAAATGTTATTTTGAGAGCGAATAATAATTGTCTCATATATGGAGATGCTGTGTGTCATTATCTTGGCTACTATCTAATATCTACCCTTCCGTAACCCCACCCCAAACTTAGCTATTCCTACGGCACTGAACTGGTTGTTATTAGTTTGACTTGATGAGTTGTTGCACTTTTTACACAATTGCTTTGTCACATGACGTATCCTATCTTACTCTGAGTACAAGAACTGTTTCTGCTGTCTCAGGTACAAGCAAAATCAAAGTTTTAATACCAACGCAGAGGATAGATTTTAATTTATATTCATTATCAGTGGTATTGCGAGCATGTTTAGATTGAGGGGTATCGATTTTATTGAATGCTGTTATAAATATTCAACATTCTATTTTAATCATTTACTAAGAACACCATTCGATACGTTACAGCAGAAATCCGCTTCCGTTTGTTTGGTTGTTGAAATTATTGCAAAAATACTGAACTGTATAACAGTATGCAGCAAAAATGCCGAATGTTTCTCTCAATTTTGCCCAAATTTTTTACCCCTCCCCATTTGGTGTTGAATTTTTACCCTTGTTTATTTTATTGCATATTTATATTCGTCCAATTTGAAATAGCACTTTAAAACGATATTGCACATTAACAATATTTATTAAATTCATGTGAATAAATTAGTATCATAATTATTCACAACTGCTTTTTTATTTTATTTCCATACTTTCAACAATATGTTGCTTTTTTTTCTCCCAACATTTGACTAAACTTTGGTCTTTTTCCATGTTATATAGTCCCAAACTGTCCCAAGATGTTGAATTTTTGGAGAGCTTAAAATATTTCAAATTTTTGAAGAAACCTATCCTATTTTTCATCAATTGACTGTACCTTGCAGGAAATTACCCTTTTTTACATAAAGAACCTTGGCTTCAACTCCAGGCTGGAAGTTCCTCATTGTTTTCATGGCTTTTTTGTGAATTTTATTTATGCTTTCTATAAATGCTTTCTGAGATAACAAAATAATTTACCCAACAGGCTGGAGTTCCTTATAAAGGTGTTCCTCGTAAAAAAGCATGTAGTAAGCATTTTTTGGTCACAGGTGGAAAAAAAATATTTTTTTGGAAAGATTTTGAACGGAAAGGTAGACAGCTAATTTTTGTTTGGCTAGAAATTTAGAGACCTTAAAATCTAAAAAAATTATAATGGGGTTTTTTTTTTAATTACCAGCAGTTAATTTTATAACATCAAAAAGAAAAATAAGCGAAATAGCTTTAAGAGTGACAAAATACACGTTTTTATAAGAACAGCTTTGTAGCTTCAATTTTAGCCTGGATTTGTTCATACCTCTAGACTGATTTTCGCACACTCGCTACTCCCACCCATCTATAAAACATCTTTAAATTTCTTTCAAGTCAAGTGCTCAATGCCTATGAATACTATTTTCGTACTTGAAGGCAGTCTGTCTCGCACTTCATTGCTTCAAAGTGCAATATAAGTAAAAACTACATAACCGCCTCCAATGGCAGCCATCTTTTTCTGTATTTTTATCAGGGTTCTAACAATTTCCCATTGTACTTTGATCCAATAAAATGCGAGACATACTAACTTTAGCAATTTTCCATTGTACTTTGAACCAATAAAATACGAGACAGACTAACTTTAGCAATTTTCCATTGTACTTTGAACCAATAAAATGTGAGACAGACTAACGTAGAAAATTTCTGATATACATACCAAACAAATTTAACCCAAATCTCAGCCTGGCGTTTCTTCTGACGGTTGTTCTTACAAAAAATTTGTGACATTCATTTATACTGAAATCTTAAATTCATTAATTCATTCATTAATTAAACTGGCTGAGGCTCCACTAATAAAAGTTTCTTACTTTTGGACCATTTTTGACCAGATTTCATCAGTAAAGTTTCTTAAAAGTTTTTTAGATGGCTTTTTTTTCCAAGAATTCTCGATATTGTAGAGGATAAAATGTTATACATATACTATCTTCACTGAATTAATCATCTGACATCATGTCCACTCAATTTATATCATTAATCATTGAAAATTTCAAATGTTTCTTAGCAATTATTCTTTCACTAGTAAAAGTTTCTTAAATTTTCGTGGGTTTCACCAGGGAGTTAGTTTCTAATACATAAAAACGTTCCTATTACGGGGTAAATTTCTTGAAGATTGAAAATATCCCTTTTTACACTGCACAAACTAACTGGGTTCTTGCAATTATAGTTACACGCAATTCTGGATATTGTGTCATGGCGAATACGTCGCGGTGCTTTTAACGTGTAGTGAGTTTAAGGATGTCTCAAAATCCCCTCACTGCAATACACCTTTTCAACTAAGCGGCCTCGTATTGAAAATTTTCCAAATTTCTTTAAATTTCTTCAAATGACATTTTT
>JAYJMH010031145.1:0-15283 GCA_036873815.1 Phacellophora camtschatica
GTATTCGTATTCGTATTCGTATTCGTATTCGTATTCGTATTCGTATTCGTATTCGTATTCGTATTCGTATTCGTATTCGTATTCGTATTTACTTTCAGGTGACGTAAAGAGAATGAGGATGCTAAAAGCAGTAATCAATGAATTTGCAGCTAAAACGTGTGTGAGGATAGTTGGAAGGACAGCAAACGATAAAGATTATGTAGTATTCAGAAAAGATCAGTAAGCTATGACTTATATTTATTTCCTATTCTTGGATTTTTCAAATAAAAGCAGTAATGAAGTATGATGCGTACGAATAAAAACTGTAAACCGATACAAAATAGTTAATGCGGATTCAAAAATAAATACAAATTCCATTCGTCTAATTTCAGTAGTGGTGTGCAACTGCTGTGTAATATTGTTGAACCAATGTCTGTAAACGAAATGCGATAAAAGTTGGAATTTTTGAAAAATAACACCCGGTTTTTGAACACGTTTTATAATTTGCCAAAAAAGTTCTTTTTTTGAGACAGTTTCAGATGATTTATCTGTGAAAAAGCAGTCTATTTTTGGGACAAAAATAATCAAACTGATGAAAAAAAACACATTTTCTACGATGAAGAAGGGACTAAAATTTAATAAAGAAATATACACCCTGTTTCTTTCTTGCTACTTGTCACATTTCTAAAATGTACATTAATTCTGTTAGTAGTTTTGCATTGGCGACCCAATTTTCTTCAAAGCTAGTGTTGTCTTTAGTTGAAGAAAATACTTGTATTTTTCGTCACCGGGGAGAGGGGAGGGGGTACTTTATATTTTTCGTAATCGATTCTTGAAAAAATTATTTTCACAGGAATGGTTGCTATTCAAGTTCAATAGGAAAAAGTTTAAATGGAGGGCAACAAGTGATTTCAATTGGAAAAGGGTGCGCATATTCGGGAACAATTATTCACGAAATAATGCATACACTTGGATTTTTTCATGAGCACACAAGACTTGATAGAGACCAATATATTACAATATACTGGCAAAACATAAAATATTGTGAGATAATGTTTTTATTATATTTTTGTAATTTAGGAACCGTTCATTTATTACCATATTAATAGGGGGTCTTACTTCTACTTTTAATAGTGTTTGATAGGAACCGTTCATTTATTACCATATTAATAGGGGGTCTTACTTTTACTCACAAGACTTGATAGAGATCAATATATCACAATATACTGGCAAAACATAAAATAGTGTGAGATCATATTTTTATTATATTTTTATTTTTTAGGAACCGTTCATATATTACCATAGGATTTTAATGGGGGGTATTACTTTTACTTCTAATATTATTTCCTGAGTGAGTGATTGTATTTAACGTGCCGGTCTGCGAAAATCTTGAGATGACTTTTTTCCAGCAGCTGGTCAGTTGCTGATCAGGAAACAAGCTGGTCGGTTTCCCGAAAGGTTGTGTTGACCCGACTGGAGTATGCTTAATTTCGGTGATCTGACGAGAACCGTTCAGTATGCTCAGCCACTTGATTCCTAAAGATTCATTTCCTAACAAGAAAATCATATCTAAATTCATTTTGCATAGGGTAACGCCTTACCAATTTAATTCAAGAGGTAAAACTTATTTGGCAATGGGTCAAGGAGGAAAAAATGTGTAGATGAGTTAAGGTTGAAATTTTACAACTGTAACAATTTTACAAGAGTTAACTTTGTTGTGGCGGAAACTGGCTGTACCTGCCGCCAGGATTTTAAAATGCTTAAAACTCCAATATGTTTTGAATAATTCCTAAAATTATTACTTAGAAAAGAACTATACGGGGCATCCCTATAGTACGTACGCACTTATTTAATGATTTGTTATCCTCTTCTCTTCTTACAAGCAAAATAACAACAGAAAATGCTGACAATAACAATTGATGCACGATTTCAGTTTACCCCCTCCCTCCCCCCTCAGTGGGTACGTATTTTATGGATTCCCATTAGGTGTGATAAAAAGCAATCCATTTGATTTGAGCGACACATCCAAATTTCTTTTTACAGTGAAGCACCTCTTCTCAAAGAATCGATATTTAAGGAAGAAAGTATCAATATAATATATTTTTCATCATCACTGACTTGTAAAATTCAATTCTAAAATTCAATGAAAAAGCTATATTTATTTTTTATACAGTTCGCTACAAACAGTTTATGAAATACAACCATAAACAACAAGCCTTTCTTGGCGAACCTTATGACTATGATTCTGTCATGCATTACCCTCGAAACGGATTCGGAGTTGTGGTTGGTGGAAAACAGATGGTTACCTTGGTTCCAAAAGACAAGCCTTGGAGAATTATTGGACAAAGACTATCATTCAGTGCAACCGATTTACGGCAAATCAACAAGCTTTATGGTTGCTCTAAATTTACTTCAACATACTAAGCTTTTTGATCAACCATGGGCATTAAGAAACGAGAGTTGTTATTCTTCCCTGTGTCCATGTACCCGTGATGTGTAAGTGTGTCGATGTACCCGTGATGTGCAATTGTGATTGGACAGAATAAAAATTTCTTTTTCTCTTCACTGGAAACAGTCACGTTCGTTTCTTAATGTCCATGGATCAACATAAGAAGAAATTGTACAAAGTAAAAATTTGTGATTTGGCACGAAATGGACTTGGGCAAGTCTAGTTACCCTGTGACATGGTAGAAAAACACAGGGAAGAAATATTTAATTCCTTTCCACTTATATGCTTTTCTAAGCCAGGGATTGCCAGTTTTCTCCAGCTTTCTGGCGGGAACCCCGTGTTTAGCCAGGGAAATTTCGACCCTTTTTTCATTAAAAATTCAATTCACCGGGGTGAGAAACGTCAGGGATTTAGACGGGGGGTGTAAAAACAAGACGAAAATATTTTTTGGCAAGGGTAAGTTGGGGTTAATTAGGGGCTAAAATGGGCGTTTTCAAAATAAGCAGAGCTCTTTTCAGAACTCATTGGAGATATTGAAGGTCGTTTTTCGTTTTATCTACAATGAGCCTTTGCTGTTCTGGGAGGGGGGGGGGGGAATTTTCCATCAATTGCTGCCACTATAGTAAGCTGGTACCCAGGGTACCACTGTAGAAATTTAACAAAATTTAAAGATATTTCATTTTTGATTATTGTATTAAATTCTGCAAAACAAATTTTGTCTCAGAACAAATATTTGCATGTCTATCTTCATTTTCGATCAAATTATATAATGATTTTAATTATATATCAATATAGTTATATAATTTTATTATATAAAGATTTGAAATTTGTAAGAGCTTTGACTGTAAAAATGGCGTTGGGACCTAGGGTGCTGTAAAGAAATCGAAGCATTTAGGCAGTGGGGAGAAAATTATTTTTAGGGCAAACAATAGAAAAATAAAGAAATGATCATGATTTATGGAGGGCAATGGGCAACTGCCTTCGCTATTTCTGTGGTTTTGGCCCCACAGATTAGCACAAGGACAAAAATTGCCATACTTGGTGGCTAAAAAGTATGAAGAAATACAGCCAGGATGCAAGGGTAGAAGAAATACAAAAATTGATTCTGGGACTAACCTTTGTCTGCAGAATCGAATTCAAGAATCCAAAATGAGATATTTTAAACTTTTGACAAATCTCCATAATACAGCCCTTTGTCTAAAAGATGGATTCCCTATCCAGTCAGAATTCAAACAAATATCGTTCAGATTTTGCATAGTCAAGGATTCTGTATGTAAATACTAAAATAGACATACAATGTTTCTATACAAATTGAAACGAGAAACAATATCAAAATATTAAAACAAAGAATGATAATCGTGTATCAGACTTAAGAGCTTATTAAGTGATCATTTAATTATATTATTATTACATATACTCGCATACTTCCAGTGGCGATGTTTGCAGAAGTCGATTTTTCAATTCGTCCAAATCTGATCTGTTTCTTTTTTTTTTTTTTGGGGGGGGGGTTCTTCAATCCAGATATTAGGCGTAGCCGTAATTTTCCTTCTCTGGCGCAAACTTGGATTCATCATTTAAACGTCAATACAAAATCCATCTCAAGATTCATCTCAATTCTGCTTCAATATCCAATGATACAACCTTGGATTCATTCTTTCATACGTCATTTCAAAATGCCATTTTAAACGAATCTTCTTATTTAATGGTCATTAATCCCCCCAAAATTATCTGAAACAAATAGTACAAAAACAGAATCCAGGAAGTTGAGCATTTGTGTATCAGCCTCAACCAGGGGCTGGAGGATACGTCCAACTCAAGGTCATTGCAATTTAACCCTTACTCTTCCAATATGCATACAATAGGATTAGTATGGCGGAAGTGGGTATAAAACTGAACCTTGTCTCCAAATGGCATATGTTTCCAGCCCCCAGCCACCAGCCACCAGGCCTCCGCAGCCCGTTACTGCCTGGTCGAGGTCGAGCATAGAGGAAAAACGTTTCTCCTGCTGACCAAAGAGCACTTTGCGCCTGTGCATCTCTGTTGATTTCGAAATTTTGGAAGTTTGCCAGGAAGAATGTCCATGGATTTCAAACGCCTCTTGCACCCTTGGGAATCGCTCTTTTGTCTTGCAAACCTGGTTGACTGCACACCTGTGACGTCAAGGATTACTTTCACCAAAGCTCAGCGTTGTCAACATGTTGGAATTACTTCAAGAAAATAGATTACAGTAAAACATTGCATACTTCTACCAATTTATTGTACTTGTTACTGTTATTGTTATATCTTTATGTTAGATTAATCTCAGAATTTAGTTATCGAACCAGCAAGATAAGCTCAGTTTTCCTCGGGTCGAACAGCAACATTTTTCAGTATTGTAATTTTTGCATGCTATCAATAAAACTGAATTGTTAACCAGAAATATATATACGTATCCCACTCATTAAATATCTCCAATCTGGCCATTGCAAACTTACTGTGTAACTTCTAAAATAGTGTGTCAAATAGATAAATACGCACATCCCTGCAGCCGAGCAGAACGCCTAAGCTAGAAACCATACTCATGTTTTAGGCGCTCTCCTCGGATATAAATAAAAGATACTAGAATGCCTATCCCGAGGGTACATTATCTCTCCCCACCGACGCCCTGATACTTTTCCCATTACACTCAGCCCCTATAATTTTTTAACTCATCACCCTCCTTTTAATGTGAGCAATTTTTCGATTTTTCTAAGGAAACGCTGAGGCCTGTTTAGGGGGAGAGGGTATTAATAATCCATAATCCAGGAGAAGGGATCGTCAATCATTTACAATCCATTTTTTTTGTCCTAAATAATTAAAAATCTTTGAACATGAAATACCACAAGGGAAAATCCGGAAAATCTTTGATAATCCATAATCTATAAAAAAAATGTTTCTAAATAATCTGAATAATCCACTAAAAAAAATCCAATAATCCCGAAACCCCCTAAACAAGCCTCAGAGCTATTTCGATTTCATAAACAGCGAATTGTTTTAAAGAGAATCAAGGCCTAAAACGGATACAAGGACCACAGTTCTTCTACCCACGTGCAATTGGAAAATTACAAACTTGTTCCACTAACTGATGATCCATCTAATTGGTTAGCTATTTATAGATTCCCTGGCTACTCTACTTTTATTATAAAAAGCCTTGTTATTTCATTTCTTCTAACAAACGGGAAATCTGATTGGTTAGCTATTTATAGATTCCCTGGCTACTGCCACTTTTATTATAAAAAGCCTTGTTACTTCATTTCCTCTAACAAACGAGAAACGGTGTATTGTGGTTAGTGGGTAATTTTGTAGACTCTCAGTTTATTACTATTTTTAGAGACAGAGATTAGGAGTTTACTATAAAGAGTGCGGAAATAAAAAATGGGTAGATTTGCTAAAATTCGCAGTTTTCTTTCCTCGGTTTCTATTCTCCTTCGCACAGGATTTTTCATCCGTAAGAACATATTTTTTATTACTTTTATTTTTTTAGTGATTTTATTAAAGACATGGCGTAAGTCTAGCACCTTGGGCACCAGAGCCAAAAGATTAAATGAAAATAAAAGGAAAAGGAAAAAAAATGGAGAAATAAAAATAAGAGAAGAGCAAATTTTTTTCAATTCACTTTTTCCTTTAATTTTAAATTTTGAGGCTCTGGTACCCAAGGTAGCACATGACTGAAGGATGTTCAGGAAACAACATGTTAGAAACGAGGTTTACAATCCACATTTTTAATCCTATCTGGACCGGGGGGCTAAATTAACCCCTCCCCCCTGCTAAATTTTATGACACAAGTCGAGAAGCGTTATTCCGATGTTTCTGAAACTTTTTGACTTTTCCTAAATATTTTCGAGGAATGTTACAATGTGTTTGTTTACATGTTTACATGGCAACCGGTTTTTGAGAGAGTACTTGTCAATGGCAATATATAAATTGCTTTGCAGATTTCTTATGAAAGGTGCTTTCAGTTTGAAACTTAGTCAGCATATTATTGAAGAACAGGAACACATTTTGACATTATCAAAATTAAATCAAAATTTATTTTTAAAATTTGATGACGTCATCATACTTTACTCTGAAATGTAGCCTAATACATTATGACACATGTTAAATTTGCAAAAAAATTGATTTCTAGGTCATGTTGTCTTAATTGCAAATCAGTAGCTATTACCCTTCGTTGATTTTGGAGGGGGGGTGCTAATTTAGCCCCCCGGTCTGACGTTGCTCAAAAAAGCCCGGCCCAGATAGGGTTAATGGAGTCGACATTACTCCATTCTTCTTTTTTTTATTGTTTATTTTATTATCATCTATTCTTCCTGCCTTATTCACAATGTTAATGCAGCGTAGGAAACACACTAAGAAGGAGCGTTTACCGTCTTGGTCTTGTGTTCCTCATACGGGATCTCCCATCATGATCATGCCATCTTGTTCCTTGAATTTCGCAAGAAAAAGTCAATTGGAAAAAGTCAAGAATATTGGCAACGAAGATTGTGTTTTTTTCCCTCCCACCCTTCCGCATTTTTTTACTTTTCTATTCATTATGGTTTTATTTTTTCTTCTACATTATCTTCTTAGCTTCTTATCCGCAGATTATCGTATTGGAGTCGTGTGCATTGTCTCTACTGCCAGAAAGTTATTTTCCATGAGTCAATTATCGTCCATGAAAGAGGACATTCTTCAGGCAATAGGTCTATGCACTTTTGGCCCAACTTCCTGTGCGCAGTAATTAATCTTATTTAGGTTTTAGGATTCCAAAGCTCAGCATTAATATTCCAATATTCCAATCATAATACAACATGTTTAAGGGGGAAAAGTTATTTTTGTAGTTTAAAAAAATTTATTATCGTTACTTTTTCTCTCTTTTACCGTCTTCTTTTTCCTTACTTTCGAAACAAAAACAAAACTATTTTCATTTTCAAGTCAGTCACTTTCAAGTCGTAAACTTTGGCACTACGTAGTGCATTAATTCTTTGAATTTGCTTAAATAAAATAACATTTTATTTTTGACAATTATTATTAATATTTGCTTCGCCACTGTCCTCAGGATAGGTTTGTTTTACTCAATGAGGAAACTGTGAATTGTGTTGTGAAGTGTGTTAATGTGCCCGAATTTGGCATGGGAGTTGCAAAACAGCATTTATTTGTATTTCATCATATTTCATCTTATTGGGGCAGTACCACCTGGCTTGGGTAGGGGGGCGTGTCCTATATTTTTGGGCTGAGATTTCGAGTTGAGAATATATTTTGGGTCCAAAAATTGTATATAGCTCTTACAAATTTTAAATCTTATATTTTTGGGTAAAAGATGAAGAAATAGCACAGAAATGTTAACTAAAAGATGTTATCGCAGCAAAATTGCATCACAGCATGCGCCATAGTATTTTATTTTTGGGATTGAACTTTCGTTATTTTTTTCATATTTTTGGGTCAGTTCAAGACTTCCTTGAAGACCTTGAATGCGCCCCTACCCGAGTTAGATAGTGCGGCCCCTTAAATTTCAGCATATTTCAGCATATTGTACCAATTCAGCACATTTCATATTTTGAAATCGATGACAGCCAATCGTTTTGCAGTATTTATGATCACGTGGTAAGTTCTTGTAATATTATTTGCTGAAATATTCTCTTGATATGGCATTCCCTCGATACATTGAATAGGGAAAAAAAATTTGATTTGGTACGAAATACCAAATCATGACGTCTAACCAGTGAGGAACAAGGAAACAACATGTTCAAAACGAGGTTTACAATCTGTATTTTTATTGCACAATTGTTCTGCTGCACGCAGGCGCTATGATGACGTTTTTGTGGTTACGCAATTTCCTGTTCCGTGTGCTGAGCCAATTTTCCTTTAAACACAGTACAGAACGAGTAAAAGTGAAAGAAGGATGTTTCGAAGAAGGAGGCTTCAAATGAAGAATGATCCCGACATTTATAAAGCTTTTGAAAACTGGTGAGTTGCTTGACTTTACAATGGCGAAAGAACGTACGATCTTATTATTTTAGGCTATTATAGCATTTCGACTTTTTATGAAAAGTATAGCTATGACTACGAAACGAATGAAAGAAATGATGAAAGGCAAAGGTAAACCAACGAAACTAATTAATAATCGATAAAAATTTGATAATTTTTTTTCAGTTTACTAGAGGTTATGTGGCAAATGAACCTATTCTCGTAGAAGACGGTTGCACCGCAGACTAATATTCTCGTGGCATTCTTGTCAGTCGCGGTGTGACTTAAAAAAATTTCTCATAAACAGCTTTTGAGAATGCACTCAAAGACGTTTTAGCCAGTTTTACTCACTGTATTTAAGCTCAGAGGTCAAAATTTTAATGCGTTAGGGAGCGGTCATTTGAATACTGGGGAAATGCTGGTTATTAAGCGGCTGGGTTATGAAATCCTTGAAAGTTCATTTAGCTGGGGCATACAATATATTTTTCAGAATTTGTTGGGGGTGCCAAATGTTTTTGGACCAAGGAAATATCAACATACACACCACTTCTAAAGTACAAAATGATAAAATATTTATATGTAAACAGCAATATGGAAATCATTCTTTTACAAAAAAATATTTTGTTACGGGATCAATTTTCCCTGCCCCCTCTTCATCAAAGTAGCCATTTTCCAACAAATGCTCAAGCCCTTTCAAGTAAAATCTGGGTTTCAGAGCTGGACGAGCCGATGAGCGGTCTTGAAATCTTTTCCAAGAATTTTCAATTGAAATTTGCCATCCTTTATGTCAGATTCAATTTTTTCTCTTCCATCCGACAATGAAAAAGTGGCCAGTTTCGTGGTCTAAGCCGTTTCGTCAGCAAAGTAAAACATGTCAAGAAAAATTTGCTGGTGCTGGTGTAGACGCGGCAGTGGAGAAGGTAGATAAATTGTCATGTGCTGTACATGGGACTGGGGTACGGATCTATTACCTCTGTCTGCAAGTGCACGAAATTTTTTAAGGCTATTTTACTGCGGTGCAAATATTTTTGGGTTACTTTTTGAAAAGCCTCCACTCTCTCTGGCCTCTCTCTGGCCTCTCTCTGGCCTCTCTCTGGCCTCTCTCTGGCCTCTCTCTGGCCTCTCTCTTAGGATTACATAAGGTTGTGTTATGTTTCCTCTTTGGAAGTTTCACTTCCTTGTCTGGGTTTTGTGTCAATAATTATTGCGTAACGAATTAACATGCAAATATTTGGCTTTGTTGAATTACATTCGAAGGTCATAGTCGCTCGATTTAAAGATTAGGAAATTAAAAATATCTTCGATACATTTCGGGTTGTTCTTGTAAAAAAGCTTGCAATCATAATTTTTTCAAAATTCTCATGCAATTTTTTTGCAGGAAGACAACAAGAATGGAAACAATAACTGAAAAAAATAATTTATTTAAAACTACAACTTTAATGCTGTATGTCATACCTGCCAGTCTTCGAAAGTTATTTCAACACGCTTGGTTCGAAAAATTTGGGAGTATCTTGAGAGATGACGAAACATCATGTCGATTGTTTAAAGCTAAAATAAAAAATGCCAACCTGAAGTATCCGAATGGAGAAGTGGAGCGAAAAATTAAAGGTGGTGACTGTTCAAAATGGGATTTCTCTTGTTTATCCTACATTTTCTTGCTGCCAGAGTTGAGTCTTATCACTGCAAAACAGCAAGTGAGTATCGAGAATATCAGAGAGATTCGAAAAAATTATATTTTGCATCAAGATGGAAACAATATTCCAAAGGCTGCTCTCAGAGAAATTTTGAGAAATCTCCAAAGAGAATTTATTGCTTTGGACTGGAAAGATGATGACATTCCTTCAGTTATAGAAGATATCCTCAAAGCACAAGAGTTTACAATGACAAACGTTTGTTTTCAATCAGAGAAACAAAATAGTTTTGATGACCAAGAGGCTGATGAAATATTTAGAGAGACAGCTGTTGTCGAAAATCCAGGAAGAAGGTTGGCACATCACAATAGCGGTGAGTCAAAAAAAGAGCTTGTTTTTATTGAGTTGTTATTGACCTGTTGAGTAAAACAAATATTGGTTTATTGAGTTGTCGGGTGAGTTGTTGCTACTGAGAAAAAGCACGCAGAAGATTTGCTTGAAATATACCATTGAAATATATTGCTTGAAATATATTTTTGCTTGACGTTGATCTAAGAGGTCTCAGATTAAAATTTGATACCTTCTTAGGTAAAATTTGATACATTCTTAGGTAAAATTTGATACCTTCTTAAGCACAATTTGATACCTTCTTGGGTAAAATTTGATACCTTCTTAGGCAAAAGCTGATACCTTTCATAGGTAAAATCTGATACCTTCTTAGTTAAAATTTTATACCTTCTTAGTTAAAATTTTATACCTTCTTAGGTGAATTTTGAACCTTCTTAGGTGAAATCTGATACCTTCTAGGTAAAATCTGATACTTTCTTTGTTAAAATTTGATACCTTCTTAGGTAAAATTTAATACCTTCTTAGGTAAAATTTGATACCTTATTAGGTAAAGTAAACATTCGAATGAATCCAAAGAGATTCAAAACAAAAAAGTTTATTGCAATTTCTTTGTTAGAAGCTTTTATTTGAGATCAGGGCATCATTAATTACAAGAAATACACTAGTTTATACCTTGGCTTGATTGATGTCGCTGGAATTCAATATTCTTCAGAAAATAATTTCAATTTCATCTTTGCAGCTCCTTTCAACATTATCAATGTCTTAAACTCATCTGTGGTCATCACGGAAACTAAAAATATTGAAGGTACTATCTTTTATTTTTTTCACGCCCGATTTTTTTTTAATTATCAGGCAAATCATATACAACTTTTACTGTACAGGGGGTAACATATTAATCTTATATGTCAGTTTCATTCTTTCAGGGGGTAGTACCATATACAAACCAATCCAATTCAAAAGATAAATTTGTGTTGAGATATTTTAAATTAATGTAATTTTCTGTCTCTCTATTTACCTATTAAAATATGAAGTTTTAAAAAGTTGTTTGGCAATGGGCAATATGGGCCTTCCAGAGTTATTTTTATTCAAAACGGATCAAGGATTTATTACTCCATAGAAGGAAATCAAAATTCGTAATTTAAGAGCAAATAGAATCGAATTTGTACTCAAGGAATGAATATTTGTTCAATGCAATGCTCATCTTGTTTTGGTTGAGCTAGACCTATATTTTTAAACTTTTTATTATTTATTTTGCAGAGAATAAACCTGATGTCAGACCCACAATTGAAGGTAAACAAAGCTTTCATTCATACTAATATTGACAAATCCTAATTTACATTCTTTGATAAACATATTTTTACAAATTTACATCTTATTACACCCAACCGTCGTGGTGAAATAATAATCTTAAAGTACGACAATGAATATTTGTCAACAATATAACGTCGTATATTGTTATTGATACCTGATTGATGGAGACCAAAGCTCGGAAAGTTGCGTTATTAACGAATGTTCCAGCACATTGTTATAAATAGCCAATATAGCGAATACTTAATCTACTAGTTCAAATAATCTTACTACTCCTCCTTCGCAGGCACGAGTTACAAGTTAAATTACCTACAAAATAGTCCATGCAACTTTCTAAATTAATTAAAAAATCAAAATAATGATTTGTAATCTTGCAATGAGAGCGAACTAATCAACCACTTTGTTTAACTAATATTGAAAGCCTCCATTAACGAGTTAAGAAGCTTTCCAGTGATGTACTAAAAGCAAGACATCATTTTTTTTGAAAGAAAAAAGATCGAAAAGTTGTATTCTTGAAAATATGGTGCATTGTTGCTACATTGTTATATTGAATACTTGAGCGACAAATGAAAAAGACATTATTTTCGGGGTGAAAGTTTAATCAATGTATGAAAACTTTTATTTGCAGAAAAATCTCAAAACCTACAGGCATTTAGTCGCAATGCTTTAAGAACTTGGACAGTCTCTGTAAGCAAAGACACAAAATTTGATTTTGAAGACCAGAACAGAGCAACATTTACAGCCAAAATTTCCGTGATCACTGGCACAATAGCAGATAAGAAAGTCCCTGGAGGATCAAGAAAATTCGTAAATGATCTGCAAGCAACTCATAAACATTCTATCGAATTCAAGGATATTATCACTACTAAAGGGACCAGTTGTTTCGTCAGAGGGGTAGCTGGAATCGGCAAGACGAGCTTTACCGAACATGTTACATTTTCATGGGCAAACGGAGAGCTGTACAATGATTTGTTTGATTTTGTTTTTCTTCTGAAATGCTGCGAAATAGAGAATCTTAAAAGCGATGCCATCGAGCGCTATTTTTGGAAAGAGTTTCGTATTCATCCTCGTGAGTTGCGCAATCATGGAGACAGAGTTTTGTTTATTATTGATGGAATCGACGAGGTGGCGAACTTAGAAGAGACTCTTGCGCAAGACAGTGCATTGAGAACAATTTTGAAGAAAGATGGCCGATTCATTCCTGGCCACAGCATGATCATCACTGGAAGGCCTCATGTTGAAGCAGTGCTAAGAAAGCGTCAAGGTGATCTCACAGGGAAACTTCATGTTTACGAAATCACTGGCCTTGAAGAATCAGCAATTCGGTCACAAATAAAAGCATTCGCCAACGGAAGCAAGTACATGGAAGCACGCATTCTAGATATAATAAATAAATCTGAAAATATGCTTGCTCTTGCCTCGACTCCGCAATACTTACAAAGCCTGTGTTGCATTGCTACTACTGAAAACGAAGGTATTGAAGTAAACAAGGCCACACCCTTGTATACATGGATTGTTGTGTCCTTTATCAAGCAACACGCAAAGAGATACAAAGATTTTCAGCCGTACCAAATTTTTGAAGATTCTGATGTATCAAAATTCATCTGCACGTTATCTGAAATATCTTACAAATTGCTTCTCAATGATAGCATACATTTTGTCGAAGGAGACTTCAAGAAATTTGACGGTGTTGCGAAAGATGCAAACATGAAACATATATTGGACTTGTTTATCATTGCGAAAGAAACGGCATATGGAATCTCGTTTCAGTTTCGACACTTGAGCCTTCAAAATTTCTTCGCAGCTGTGTATTGCCTTAAAGAAAACATTAAAATCGAACAATTATTGAAAAAGAGGCTTTTTGAAATTGTTCTCTTCATTGGTGGGTTTGCTCTTGCTGAAAGTTCTTCAAATGAAAACAACATTGTGAATTTGTTTTTGAAATGTTTTCATTTGCACAGGAACAAATTCAAGCGCTCGCTTCAAAGGAACCAAACAGTTCTATTCTCACAAGTTCGTTTGTTTAACAATGTCATGGAATGGTTGCAGCTGCATGATTTGCAACCTGGATTCTCCCAACGTTTTGCATTGAATCTAATTCACGAAACGTTTGGCACGCCAAGGGACTTATCACAGCATCTTAATCTGAATATCATTTCATTCCTCTTCAAGAACGATGGTTCCGGTCCAGCAATCTATTTCTCTAGCGCCACGCAATTAGATCTGTTGTATTTGGGAAACTTCATCAAGCTGCTGCTAAGAAATGCTCGCTTCAGTTTGCTCAGCAATGTCAAGCTAGTGATAGAGTTTTCATCATTAGTAAATAACGCAACTACCAGATACTTGTTCAAATCATTTCATTTGTTCAAAGAAGTATCATTTTACAGTTGCACGCTCGAGAATTGTCCTTGGGAATTGGCAAGAATTAACCACACAGCTAGAGGGTTTTTGTCAAAACTGAAATCGATAAGACTAAACGATTGTGATCTCAGCAAAGATGACTGGAAAGATTTTATTGGCCTCGTCCCTTGCGTAAACGAAGTTGACATTGTAAGCATGAAGCTCGATGATGAAATTTGTGAGCATATTTTTGAGGCAGTCGAAAGATCGGGAAATCAGGATAATCTGAAACTTTTGAAAGTGAGAAGATGTAGTATTAGTGATGAAGCAAGAAAACAATTATTAAAAATTGTGAATACACGTGTGGACTTGGACTTGGATTTAGCGCTGTTGTTTTTCTCGTGTTGTTTCGGTAAATAGTTTTTACTAATTATTAAATAGCTGTATAGAGTAGACCCATTTTTTTATTTTAAGAAATCTGGCTAAGGCTCCACTAGTGAACGTTTCTTAATTTTAGACCATTTGTCACCAATTTTCACTAGTAAAAGTTTCTTAAAAGTTTCTTAATTGTCATATAAAACTTTTTTTTTTTATTTTTTTTTCAATAAAAACATTACAAAAACTGGGTATAGATTGTACAGGATAACAAGTCTTCATTGAATCAATCGTAAATCTTCCTTAAAATTTTCAAAATATCAAAATATGTGAAAATATCGAAAGATCACAAAAACCTTCAAGTGAACTTTAAGCGTGATCAACAATTAATAAATTATAAAGTAGAACCTAACAAGTTTGTTTGGACTTAAATTTAGCGCTGTTGTTGTTGTTCTCGTATTTTTGGTAAGAAATGGTTTTTAAATATATTTATAAAGTTTTTAAAAAGCCGTATGTAAGTGAGTACCCACAAAGTAAATAGCTACGCACAAATTTCACTGTTTTTTTACCACCTCCAACAAGGGACAAGGGGGGGGGGCAGATTTTGTAACAATAGTGAAATAGACACACCAATTTCAAAGCAATCAGCCAGAGAATTCTCTCAAGCAGAAAATCAAAATAAACAAAGCTATGTTTTGATTTTCTGCTTGGGAGAATTCCCTTCGTCTTCGATTGCTAATCGCTTTGAAATTGGTGTGTCAATTTCATTATGGTTACAAAATCTGCCTTTGTTACAGAATCCATGTCCGCAAAAGAACAATGAAAAAAGCTGACGATGACAATGGATGGGCTGTTGTGGGGGGGGGGGGGGGGGGGGGGGGGGGGGGGGGGG